>JAQQZY010000020.1:3284312-3301998 GCA_030068375.1 Ostorhinchus rueppellii | reverse complement strand
TGAATGTGAGAGTGATTGTTTGTCTCTATATGTCAGCCCTGTGATGAACTGGCGACTTGTCCAGGGTGTACCCCGCCCTAAGTAGCTGGGATAGGCTCCATGTGACCCTAGTGAGGATAAAGCGGGTATAGGAGATGAATGAATTAATGAATGATCTGCTGTTATACGAGCAGGACTTCACACTGTAGCCCCCCCCTTTAAAAAAAAAAGTCTGCAACTGCAATACAAACACAACAAACGCCTGCCTTCAGCTGCTCCACCAAGTACCTCAGTTAAATAAAAGTACTTTAAAGTAGATCACATATATTTCAGTTTTTACCCTAAAGTGTAATAAGGGCAGATAAATCAAGTATTGAATATATGAGTGGAAAACAGTACAATGATCTATAAATCAATCACTTGTGTTTTTCTCAAGAAAACCTCTAAAGTGGCAGCGACATTAGTCAAATCTTTCTATAAACCCCCATTTCATAAATCTTCAGCTCCAAGTTCCACACATAAGTCTGACTCAATACCATATATTATACAGTACTTATAGTACTTGACAATGTTAACAGCCAGAACATATAATCTTTCTCATACTCCCCTATCTTGTATTCAGCACATGCAACCAAAGCCTTAAGGCCACAGTTGCACATCTAAGCAAACATTTTACACTGGAAAAGGATCATGCACAAAACCATCAACATCATCTGTCCAGATTTCACGCTCCCAGCAGATATAGGGCAGAACTCTTCAGCAGCTTTGAATAACAGTTTGTTTACTTAAAATGTGTGTCTCAATGCACATAGAGGGCCAATTCTCTCCCACAGCTATCTGCCTTGACATTGTGAAGTCTGTTGTTGTAAGGAGGTTTATGCAAAACTGATAAATTTCACGGATCCACCATGTGACAAAAATGTGACATTCCTGGGGTGTGGATCCACAATGCATCATGTATGTTCAGCTCCCTTACTGGAACTAATTAAAATAATTTCTAACAACCTTATCGGAAAACAAGCTCCACTTGTGACAATAACCCCCATTCATTTTCCACAAGTCACCATTGTATGATTGGATCACAAGAATTGCTTTGCCGCAGGCATAATATGTGCCTAAAATAATTAAATTAATTCTTTCCCTAGGAAATCTACTCATTGAGTTGTTTGTGTAGCCATAACAAACTGTTGTTTTTCTGCAAAGGTCGCAGAGCACACGATTGTCTCACCGATTCAAACAAACGGTCATTGATGCTGTTAAAGTTAAATGGCCAACATGATGCAGGAAGAAGCAAATTAAATAGAGAAGTAATGGAAAATGGGGACGTTCTTGGAAATCAAACAAGCCTTGTGACTGTATTTGTTCTCCTGCTCATGCTTAATCAACCAAACAATTGGGATGAAAAACATTTTTGTTGCTCTTTGAAGGCCTAGAGATAAGGTCACAATCACAGCAGTCAGTGATAATGAGGAGAACTGTGACCAGAGCATTAATGAGCATTAACACACGATACGCATAAAAAGTATACAAGCTGTGCATAACTGATGTTAAAAGTCTCTTAATGATTAATATCATTCAATTTAGACTCTATTAATTACTGATAGGACAAATACCTTGATTGTGATTTCTGGGATATTTATTTTCTTTCCGAAGTGCCTCTATTCTGGCTGCTGAAAAGAGGAAAATGACATGACAGTTGTTTTAAAAAGTGGGAATGACTCACGTTTGACCTGTCTTTTTCACACACTGGTATTCCAACATTGCAGATGGTACTCACTCAGCTCTCTGTGCCTCTGGAGCTCAGCCCTTAATTCAGCAGCAGACTCAGTGAGGGAACGTTCTTGTTCGCTGCTGCCCTCTGGTGACTAATTAAAATACACAATCCAAAAGATAATAAAGAAACTGCAAAAAACCCAGCACTGACGGAAGGAGATAGGAAGAACAGGAACATGCTAGCAAATTGGAAGTATAAAAAAAAAGGGGGGCAAGCAGCTATTCTGAAAGATAACGTCATGACAGAAGTGAATATTCAGATTCTAATAAAACCATCATCCTTCAATCACATAGATATGATAGAGGCAGAGATGTTTCCGCCTATTCTAGAGATTTAAGACCAAAGGAAAAAGTCTCTCACCAAGATTTCATCAAGCTCTTTCCTGACCCTGATGAACTCATCCACCGATTGTTCCATTTTGGATCGTAAGTATTCCAGTCTGGTCAAAGCAATAACACAGCAGAAACAGGTGACTGTAACACAACAGTTAATTATTTACAGTAGTGACAAAATAAAAACCTTGTTTCTTCAGAAATTGAATGAATCTTTAAATTTTCTGTTTAGCTTTTACTTGCTATGCATTTCTAATTGTACTCAAATGAATTGATAAAATAAATTCAATAAATAATGGTTTAAGCATTTGTCCATAAAACAATCTATATTTTATTGTAAACTTGAATCATTTTCCACCTTCCTGCTACAGCACTGGCTCTCTCCCTGTGCACTAATATGACATAACCAAGTGAGTATTATGAATGTACAATAAACCCAGCTCATGTAACATATTAGTGACAGAACTATAAAATTAAAAACTAATGCTTGCTCTGATGGATGGGCCAGACACAAAATGTCAGCCTTGGCTAAGGAAATGGTTCTTGTGTTAAGTGACTCTTATACAACTATTTTTAGTGCTATGTAAATCACTGATAATTTGGCCAATGATGGATTTCCATCATTCTGTGTCTCCTGTCATTAAATTCGGATATGTCATTATGACCATCAGGAAAGTGTGGCAATTGAAATATAGCAACTCATAAAAAGGGAGTTCTCTGTAACTCTGTGACTCTGGGCTCTAGGCAGACTTTGGCTTGGAATGTGTTCAGAGCTAGTACCAAAAAAAAAAAAAAAAAGAAATGCAATCAATCAACGAGTCAATACAAAAACTCATAAAAATATATAATCACAGGTTAATACTTACTTTTCCAACTCTGAGTCTGGGACTTCTTTGTCTAGGGCAGCAGGTTTGGCTTTGCCTACAATACATAGGTGTAACATACATAAGTAAACACACACACACACACACACACAATCCCAATGGTCCTAAAATACCTATTACAAGTAAACAAATAAGACCTTCTATACTGAAAAATATATCAACACAATATGCACAGATGCATTACATATTCTGGCAGAAAACTGTAACATTTAAAGTTAGTGTAACAGCAAAGATTCTTTAAGCAAAAGAATGGAATAGATTATTAAAATGTCTGTATTTAATTAGGTAATTTCACAAAGTAACATCGGTGAATACAAACACACTTCCCAGCAAAACACTGTCTTACACAGTCACACTACACCAGTGGTTCCCAACCGTTTTTGGCTCGTGACCCCATTTAAACATCACAAGTTTCTGGCGACCCCAGATATTCAAAATGGATAGAATAATTTTGGCTAAAATTCATTTGTTTTTGATCATGTAATAGTTTGCTATATTATGTTGCAAAGACACATTAATTTTAGATGACATTTAGGCCAAATAAGAAATTTTTATTAGTAAGTTTTGTTTTATTTTATTTTTTAAATCAATTGCTAGAAATTTCAGGCGACCTGTTTGAATACCATGTGACCCCACGCAGAGTCCCAACCCCAAGGCTGAAAAACACTGCACTATACTGTGCCTTGCCCAAGGTCAATTAAAGCTTTTAAAGTTAATCATTTCCCGTCTAAAACACAAGAATGTAGAAACTGGTGACATTCTGGTTATAAGCCCATGTCCTCAGTGTTGTTTTCAACTTGTAGACAACTTTCCTCAAAAGTGTATGAATAAAATCCTGCTTTAATGAAGACTGAGGTATTAATGTAAACCTGCTTTGGACCAGCTGTTAAAGCATAACACAATAACATCCATCACAGACATAGAAGTGGCCTAAAAGGCTGTGTGGTTTAGTTATACATGTGTTCTGGACTTTGCAACATCTTTCATCACATGTCATCCCTTCAGAAAAGTGCAAGGAGGTGTTTCAACAAACCTGGTTGAGAACTTGTTGCGCCGGTGGAGGGTGGGCGGACTTTAGACAGTACAGGTATTTTGGAAGCTGGTTGCTATTTGAAACAACAGTAATGAAACAGACATAGAATCTATCTGGGAACCAAAGTAAAATCAAAGTTATTTACACTACTGTTTAGAGATATATTTGAATTACTTACACGTTGGATGTTGTCCATAGTGTTACAACTAAACACTAAACACTAAAAAATACAAATGCATTTTAGGACATGCGCTCTTCAGTTTAAAAAACATACTCATGTAGACTGTGTACATTTGTTATTTGTCCAAAGCTAGCCATACTCACGTTGTTTTGCGTTTTAAGTGCAGTTTTTAGAAGCACGTTTACAACGAATTTACGAAACCAGCGCCTTTGCTACATCTATACAGTTCGTGTCAAACATGTCCTCTTGTCTATAGCGTTCCGCCTTCCCCTTATCGAACAAATTACACATAAAAACAGAAATAATTTATATTTTAAGCATTAAAAAATGTTTTTTGAATTTTTAAAATATTTTATTCCAGAAATTCATATACATTTGTGTTTTATTAGTTACGGGAACTCTTGACGTTTGTTTCTTCAGTGTTATGTTATTAAACGTACCGGAGTTTTTGTTTACCTAGCAACAGACAACGGGTAGCAACGCAGTTATCTCTGTCAGCGGTTTACGGATGTGGAAAAACAGTACACTGTGTGATTAAATGTGGTTATTCTGATCCCACGAAGACCTGAAGATAAAAGATTTGAGTCCACGTTTGCTGTCGATGTTAGCTTCTAAACCTTGGAGTGCCAGCAAGTGTTAAAAGGCTGCCTTCTTCCAAAGATGTCTTTTCAAGAATCACCTCGTCCCTCTGATGAAGAGGAGGCTTTCTACGTGCAGTGTAGAGCTGCATACCTTACTGTATTTAGGTCAAGTTTAACAAATATAGCTTCGAAGCAGCAGCTTTGTCGTGGTAAGACCTTATAAAAATCAAATACCAGCTAAGCTAACTAGTTCAGTGGGTGGTACATTCCAAAACCTGAGGCCAGTAAAACTGTTGTTGTTGTTATGATGCTACTAAAGCCTGCCTAAACATATGGAGTTGTGCCGATGGCATCATTTAGTTGTACTTGTACATCGAGTTGTACTTCTTCCCACCCCTTTTCGGGCATATAAATGAAACTATTGTGCTGTTCTTCCGTCTAAGATTGTCTTGATTGTTGATTTTTGTATTATTATTTATGTTTTACTTAGTCACATATATGTTAAACTTCATTGCATGTTCGGAATAAATCACTAAAATCAAATCAAAATCAAATCAAATCTTGTGGAAAAACAATAGCCACGATATGTTTTAACTCCTGAAATACCTGAAAGACTTTAGAGATGAATGATCTTTGGTTGTAACTGTTCAAAGTCTTATTAGATTTTATTTTTCAAACTAAAATGTTAGTAGTCCTCATATAGTTTACATTTTTCAGTTATGCCTTTGCTGTTAAAAGGTTGAGTAGTAGAGCTGCCACACATGAAGTTTTAGGTTTACTTGACTTGTCTTTCTTTTTCATTCATTCTATTCAGTTCTCCAGCAGGCCGGTAGAAATCCATCTCTTGCAACTCTCAATAAATATTGGACACCTAGAACATCTAAACTGAACTTTGATGACTTCTGTGAAATTGTGAAATGTGAGAAGAAGACAGAAGAAAGTGAGCTGATGAGAGCTTTCAGAAAAATGGATGTGAATGGTGATGGGTACATCACACACAGTGAACTGGAGAAGGCTCTGACTACTGTGAGTACCTCAAAACAGTTCAGCTAAAGTTAGATTTTCATCAATTTGGTACTGTTACATCTACAAACAGATCATCAGCTTATAGAACAGAATTTCTCACTTTGAACTGCCCTGAAATATTGAAACTACTTCCAATGAATCAACCTCAACATTTACAGATGTAAAATGCAACTTAAACATGATGTAGTAGAAATATGAACCCAAAGCCTTTGTGTATGGTAGTAAAACATTAGCAGTGACCATTTAACTATGCAGTGACCACTTTTACTTTTCATATTAAACACATATTTTTGTGATTATAAGTAGACTTAAAATAAATTAAGACCTTGACTTTGTGTGAAGTATTTTCATACTGTTGTGCTTTTCCACAACAAATGCCTTGCACAAAACGTTAAGTTCAAACATGAAACATTTTTATTCAAAAAAGAAATATGTTAAATCTTCCAGAGAGGGGAAAAGATGACCACTGAGGAGGTGAATACCATTTTCTCATTAGCTGATGTCAACAAGGATGGCAAATTGGACTATGCAGAGGTATGTTTTACACTCAACAGCTCTGTTGTACTTCTCAGGTTCAAATATGTATCCAATCATTTGAATATCTGATCAGTATAGACATAAAGTAATCAATCCCAACTTCATTAAGTGTCGCTCGGCAAACAATTGAAAGAATTACTGACATTAGTTACTTTTCCATTGACTATCAAATTGCATAAATAAGACTTGCGCCTAAAAATTTGCCTCATGACATAATAACAATTTTGCCAAAACTCTTGTTTTTCAATTTAAAGTTTTCGCACTGGGTACTGATATTCCTCTGAGAGAAGGGTACCCATATTGGTCATTTTTAGTACCATATAATTGTGGTTTATGGGAAATGAACAAGATAAACTTTCAGCAAATCTTGAGTATTTTTAAAATTTTGTATTGTATATATTTTACATTATATATATTGAATTCACAAATAGGAATTAGATATAAAATGTCCCTCAAATTACACTGATGCAAAAATAAAACAACAGCTGTCTCAATTTTATCTGAACTTGTCTTGATTTACCTATCTAATCCTTCCCTCCTTTCAATATTGATAGGTAATAGATGACACCTCCATTGCCACAAAACAGTGCTCATGTATCATCTCCTTACTACCTGTTTCCTGTTGCTGTCAGTTCTGCAGATTGCTTGTGTCTACAGTAGAGCAGTGTCAGATGGCTGCTTTGGAGCGGCTTGAGGGTGATGCCAAACTAAAGAGACAGAACTTTGGCAGCCAGTCATACAGCCCTCCGAAGAGCTTGGTGCCATCATCATCATCAGCACAAACAGTAGCAACTCAACATCAGCTTTCAGAGGCAGCACAGGCAGAATCAGATACTGCAGCCAAGAAAGGTAAAAAAAAACAAAACAAAACAGATGACTGCCTTTTGTTTTGTTATTTAGTTTAGTTTTTTTTTCTTTTTACTATTTTTGGTTTCAAAAGCATCTGTCTTGATTCAACAGAAATGAGTTTCCTTCACAGGGTGGCTGGGTCCCCCCTCAGAGACAGGGTGAGGAGTTCAGCCACCCAGGAGGGGCCTCAAGTGCAGTCACTGCTCCTCCACATTGAGTCAAGCCAGCTGATGTGGTTTGGGCATCTGGTCAGGATGCCTCTGGGCTGCCTCCCTAGTGAGGCATTTTGGGTATGTCCAACTGGGACAGACCCAGGACGCGCTAGAGGGAGTACACCTCATAACTGGCATGGGAATGTCCCCAGGATGAGCTAGGGGAGGTGGGGATGGATGGATGGATGGATGGATGGATGGATGGATGGATGGATGGATGGATGGATGGATGGATGGATGGATGGATGGAAATGCTTTAATGACAGTATCCTTCTGGTGTTTGACTCTAAAACTCTCCACCCAAAGTCCATGTGGTCTCTGTAGTAAGTTCCCACTTTTCGATGCTCAGCCATACACACACCAATTGCCCCAATACGCCTCACCGATTAAATTTGATGAATAAATAATAGCTTTGTTATTGATCGATTTTTCACTCCCCTGTGACAAATCACCTCATTAAGACAGTCCATACATCATAATACCCACACAATTAGAGCATCTTGTTTGGAGGGAGGAGACTGTAAAGTGTTGAAATTCAGGTAATCATTTCTGCCATTAAGAGATTGACAAAAGATCTGTCTCCCTTGATGAAAAATGTTCACTATGCTCTATGTTTCATGGCTTAAACAAGTAGGAACTCGAATCATGTCCAGCTTCAGCCTTCTACTCTCATTGAGAATGAACCAACACAGCTGTTTATGTATAAAACTGACAGCAGGAATATACTTCACCCCTGTTCAGTCACTAATCTTTTTGAAAGTGGATTTGAAAATCTGCTTATAAACTTCAATAAAAGCAACATTTTGAAGCGAGGCAGACAAGAACAAAGATCCTGGATGGGTGAGCCAAGGACAGGCAACAGTGGGAAGATAGATGGGGTTGATTTAAGTGGTCAGTTCATGTTCATGTTATTGATTCGGAGGATTCCACCACTTCTCACTGGGGAGATGATGAGGGATTAGAAGGTGTTCGGGAGGAGGGCCCAGTCGACCACCACTGCAAAAACAAATGAGCTCCCACATAGTAGTCGGGATTATCACATTATTTGCCTCTCCCATGTATTGATTTATACCCAGTACATTTTAACAAGGACCTGACATGGGATGCTACATGATGGCACATGTTGAATGGGTTGTTCTTGGAGCTCAAAAACAATTTTGACTGCTCATTTGGTCTGTCATTTGTCATATAACACAGCACTCCCAAATAATCTATATTCCTTCATAGCACAAGGGTCTTTTTAATGCTATAATATGTAACTTTTACACATTTAAACAGACTAAATCAACTGGGCCTGTGTTATATATTTTGTTGACGCTTGCACTTACATCATACCTTTCCAACAATATTCAAATTCAGAGAAATATTTGATGTTATTCAGTGTCACATCCTGTTTCATATAATCATCCCCTCATTAAAACGAAACGATATAAAGATAATATACAATACTTTGCAAAATTCTTAGGCCACCTTTAGTTTTGTTGTTTCTCCAAGGTTGAAATGAGCATGCGTGTTTATTTCTCGGTGTCTTTTCATCAGATAGAACAGGAGAACACGCTGGATATGTGCACAACTTTAAATGATGCACAAAAAAAACTGAACTAAATGTGTTGTGAAGGTTAAAGTCACTGTTTAGTGGGATGCCTGATCCCATGACAAGAAGCAGCACAAACAATTACAAACATCTGAATAAAACCTGGTGTAAAACATCCAAAAATTAATGCAACAAAACTCATATTGTCTGAGCAAAAGGGTTAAAAACATGTTAAATACAAAGGGAGGTCTCACTAAAAACCACCATTTTGTATCACTTTTATAGAAGCTGTTGTTTTATTGTGTTTAAGAGACTCCTCTTGCCAGAAACTGCATATCTAGTTGTAAATAGTTGATTTTATGTAATTTGTCGTTTTTCTACAGCTTTTTGGGAAACTAAGAAAGAAAGAATGAAAGAAATGAATTCACTATCTCCATGTATTTGGTCTGAATTTGCAAAATCTCTATTCTCCTCGAGTTTTCTGATACCAAGCATTCAACAAAAACTCCCATTATTGCATTTTTTTAGGCAGCAGTTCAGTAAATCTTTTAAACAGCACTTAAGATCTGATCCTCGAGATTAAAATCCCACCATCAATACAAAATAGATCCATGACAAATACCATGACAGTGAGTCTCTTTATTTCTTTGCTCTGGTAATTTGCTTGTAAGCCTATCACATTACTTTGCATCTTGATTTTCAAGGCTTGAAAACAATCAGACCCCTCATTAATGAATTGACATTTTCTGGCTTCAATTAGGGCTCGAGGAAAAAAAGTTGTGTGAAATAATAGATTTGAAAGGCTGCTGTTATGCCATTTGTAATTTAAAATGCCTCCGTAATTAATTAAAGGGGGTTGAACTTGAGATACACGATCGCAAAACCTAAATGTAGCTATTTTCTCTTGAACTTGGAAATGGACTTCTGAGAAGATAAATTGCCGTGTCAATTATGTTGTGCGCCTCATCTTTCTTTTCAAACTGTTTACTGTTTGAGGAGGAGGGTTGTACTTCATCTGCCGGTCAGTCCATGTGGCTGTTTCTTTGATTGTTTGTTATCTATTAATTTATTTAGAGCAGAATTATCACCTATGGCTCCTTTCTCATTTAACACGTATTACCTGTGCACGTCTCTGTTAATAAGACATCCCGCGCTTACCCCTGTCATGTGACTGTTGTGTGTTTGTGCTTACATCTCAGAGAGCCGATCGTCCTCCCGTCCATCTTCAGCTCGGAGCCGACGGTCATCTCTGTCTAATGCAATCACTATGACATCCAGCAGTTCCAAGGCCGCCAAAACACTAGAGCCTGCAAATTTACAGGTAACCTACTCTAACAACAATTTATGTCTGATATGTTCAAACTGTCTAAGTCTATGGACTT
Source organism: Ostorhinchus rueppellii (assembly GCA_030068375.1). Lineage (NCBI taxonomy): Eukaryota > Metazoa > Chordata > Actinopteri > Kurtiformes > Apogonidae > Ostorhinchus > Ostorhinchus rueppellii. The sequence continues at coordinate 3,291,694 of JAQQZY010000020.1, read as the reverse complement.
CAACATTTTTTACTCTTATTTTGAAGGCAGCTTAACACTCAGCCTCAGACTAAACAGACCTAATACAATTTTAAAAACAATAAGATATTCTTTGGTCAGTTTCTGAAATACTAATATTTATGCCATGTTATTAAAATCAGAAATTACAGATTCATGCAAACAATTCATGCTTTCAGCTCAATTCAATTCATTTCAATTTTATTTGTAGATCCCTGTATCACAAGGTTACTTTCTATATTATTTATATTGCATGATTTACCAGACCATACATTCTTATTTTCACTTATAAATAACATACAAAATTAAAAGGCTAAATTGAATGGGCTTCTGTAAAACAGCCTATGCTATCATGAAGCTCACAGGTCCACTGCTCTCCCAGTTTAACTGTCACCCAGTGCTTTTGATGGGCGAATTTAGCCCTGGGTGGATAGATATACACTATATCGATCCAATGCTCTTTGTTTTCACTCTTTTTGGCTTAACCTCAGCTGGTTTGCTTTACAGCAAAAGAAAGGTAAATAAATAAATAAAAATAACAGCCCCATCTCTCAGGTCCAGGCACAATGTTGAGATTGGAAAGGGCCAGACATCATCGCTGTAAAGGAATGTGTGTCCAGAGATTACCTTTGAGGGAAGTTCGACTCGCTATATTGGCTGCAATATTGCCACAGGCTGATAATTGGGAGGTGGTGGGTGGAGGCTAGATTGTAGTGTTGTAGCTGTATGAGTGTGTATGTGTGCATCTGTGTGTAACTGTTTTTCATTTGTGCAAATATATGACTATGAACAAAAAGAAAGACCACTTAGGATGACTCAGTCTTAGTAGTTGACTGTACATTAGCTTAGAATTCTATTTTGAAAAAGAGGAGGGAGGGTTAAGGTGTTTTTTATGTGTGTGTGTATCTGTGTGTGTTTGCATGTATGTGTAGCTTGGTTTGTGGCTGGTCTGGTGTCTTGCGACACTCTGCGTAGCTGTAAATCAGAGCAGTGGCCGGAGTGGGTGACAGTGCCAGTATTAGTCTGCGGGCTGACCCTCTCTCTATGGGGACATTAATTCTGATGTCTTTACGCAGTATACAGGTGCCCATGGCAATTTTGCTCATTTAATATTGTCTGGACAAACCACTGAAGTGTTATGGTTTGATCTTTTATGCCTCTCACAGCCCAAGATAAATACTTTGAGAAAATGGCTTTTCTCTAAAGGAGTGACATACTCCGTCTTTATGGTACTTTCTTTGTTTAACTTGGTGATTTATTTGTCCACTAAAAGGATATATAGCCTATTTCAGACTTTCTTTCCCCTCTATGCCCTTTTACTGTACGTCCACACCAACTGTGTTTTCTTTTAATGTGTCTCCAATGAGAAGAATGAAAACTTCCATGTTTTGATGTTCCTGTTCAATTTCAAATTATTACCTCATTTCAGTTGTGCAAGGAGACGAAGGAACAACAGGATTTCACAATGAGAGAAATATTAGGCTTCATAAATATTTCCAAAGTAGCCTCTTGATAGTTTTGAATGACCACCGGCCCAAGATTGAAAAGTCTGTATTTATCAAAGTTAAATGGACTCCACTTTGCCATATCAGGTCCTGCTGGGAGTTTTACATCAGCCTCCAGTTGAAATGTAGCATAACACTCCTGCCCTCTTCTGGAATGCCAGGGTACAGCAGCTGTTTACATGCTGCTGAGTTGACATAAACTGCAATAATGAAAATGCCCCCTGAAGGTTGAACTGGTAATTATCACAATGGCAGTTTCTGTTAATCAAGCTCTCAGCTTCACTGTTATGATTGACTGCTTAATTCACTTTATCACACCAAAATACACTTCCCCTGTCACAAGATCAATCCCCCTTTTAATAGGAACTGCAAATTAGTTTTGTTTTCTGTTGAATGAATGAACATACATTTTCTTGTCAAGCTATTTACCCAACAGTGTGTTTGTGTTTTGTCCTGAACTAAGTAACAACAGGATATACCAGAGTCCACACACAGATCTGCTTTATTTACTTATATAATATATGGTGTCTTCTGTTTGATTCGATTACAGTTCATCTGTCAACACTTTGATTGCAAAAAAGCTTCTCTATACATCTCAAAGTAGACCTTTCTAATTTTTTTCTGTTACGACACACGACTACTTTTTCAGCAATTAACAAACAGTCCAATAAATCTGAGCTCTTCTATTTGGAAATACTTCAACAATACGTAGTACATCTACAAAACAAAAACAGGGTCATCATCCAATAATCCTTAGGAGTGATGATTTGTCATCAGCTACACTATGATGGAAATATGAACTTGATGTGATGTCAGTTTTGTGGTTACTGTTGCAGGAGTGGCAGCACAGTTACATGAAAGGTTGTTTCTTCTTGGAGGATGATGGGAGTATCTTCTCTCTGCAATATCAGCTCCATGTTCCCCAAACAACCACCGTCTACCTGACCATCCAACCCCTCATTCCCAGCCATAGACCAGGTATTGGTTGCCATGGGGACTGCTTTATTTTTTTTTCTTTACTGTCGTGTTTGCACTTTTGTATTTTATACTGCATTTGGTACTCTACTGCTTCGTCTTTGTTGTACTTTGTGGTGTATTTTTTTTTTATATATACTTTATTCTTATTTGCTTTGTCAACCGAGAATACAACACAGAAACTAGGAATCACTGGTTGAACACACAATATGTAAATAACAGACAGTAGTAATTATGCTTTGTTTTTTTGTTTTTTTTACAATTCAGCCTTTTTCTCCAGCGTTTTATGAAGATATGTTCCTTGAGCTGTTGGCAATAAGTCAATCTTTCCACAGAGTAGATTTCCTCTATTATAGCTAGCCACCAATCCTCAAGGGGGGCATCAGTTCTGAGGCTTGTGGTGTGTTTTTTAATAAAACATGTAGCTTATGTTGTGTTCTTTTACAGACAAGTCTTCTACGATGACAGTGGACACGGCTCTTTTTGTTATGTCAGCTGGGGAAAACAAAGAAGACTGCACTTTTGTGTGTTTCACTGAATCAAAAGATAAAGAGGTATGTGTCTGTGAGTGTCTGGGTTATAGAATGTAGAATTTACCTCTACATAACTGCTTTAGGCACTTGTATAGCGTATGCTTTATTTTATACAGGGTTTCTGCAGGTCATAAAAAAGCATTAAAAGTCATTGAATAGATTTTGTGAAAATTAAGACCTTAAACAGCATTAAAAAGCATTAAATTTGATGTCCAGAGGCATTAAAAAATTAAATACACTTGATAGGAAAAAAAAACAGTTATTCACAATTTATTTTGATTATATAAACATTTAATCATTTTGATTGGAAGTATAGTGGGATGGTTGAGAGGTGGAACCCTTTACTTGGTTATTGTTTAAGGACAGTGTACGAAGTCACAACATTGGATGCTTGGAATGCAACTTGGACATGGGCATTAAATTTGTTTTATTTAAACTGTGCAATAAACTTGTGGCATGATCAGCATTTGCACAGCTGTAAATAGTGTATATATCTTTCTTGATGTGTTTATCTTAATTTTGCACTTCCTTTGCTCTTGTGTGCTTTTGTACTTTGCTGCTGTAAACCTGGAATTTCCCCTTGTGGGTCTAATAAAGCCATATCATATCTTATTAAAAAGCATTAAATTAGATTTTCTGATGCATGCCGAAACTCTTTTATAGTTGTACCAACTAAAAGAAATATCAAGACTTATTGATGAGGTGAAGTTGAATGTAAAACGTGCTGATTTTTTTTCCCCCTTCTTGGTTATTTTTACAGAAATACATGTGGAAAGGTGAATTGAATGCTGGGAACTACTACCTCCTGCCCTTCACCAGTGGCTGCAGATTAAAGAAAAGGAGCAGAAAGAGCCCCAGTAATAAACCTGTAGAGCTTGTCTATAGGACTGACACTGGAGAACTAGACCTCACCAGGGAGCTCAGGTTCGTATGTCTGCATCTACGTCTGTAGGAGAATTAACCTAGAAATATGTTCATGTAAGTTTATCATCATATACTGCCCTCTTAACTCGAGTCAAGCTCAGTTTCTAACCATAATTTATTTGACCATCTTTGGTTAATATCTATTAAATTGATGTTCTTTGCCAGTTGTTCTCAAACTTTTTACAGTGGAGTTCCCCCTGAAATATATTTTTTGGGCCAAGTACCCCCAGCTTTCACTCATTTAATTTTTGATTGAAAAAAATTAGCCAAAATTTGTTCCTGTGCCAAAGGTGTCCATTTATATTTTCAAAACTTTGTAAACAAACAACATATATTTGACTGTAATTTATTTTTTTTTAAAACGCACATTTTTTAAAGTAAATTTTGTGTGTGAAATATAAACTGAAAAGTGGCCTTTTTCATTGAGAAGAAAAATAAATAAATTGGTCATTAATTAATAAATTAACCTTTCATCAGCAAAAAGTAATTACTTAGCCACTCAAATAAACTCATTTTGAATCATATAAAGTAGAAATATTCTTAAAATGTTCCCAAAACTTAAACAAGATGATTGAAAATAAATTTATTATATGAATGTATTTATTGTGTTTTATATTTCAGCATTAATTCTCATTATTTATTTTATATTCAGTACATGATGATTTATTTAATGTATTTTTCCAAAAGAATTTCAAATACACCCTGGGAGAACAGTACGCGTCCCGCACTTTGGAAACCCTTGTTCTATGCTAAAATACAAAGTATCAATGTGTTGACCAGTTGTTGACCAGTACATACCCACAGTCTATACATTTTTAATATATTCAATTCAGTTCAGTTTTATTTGTAGAGCCCTATATCACAAAAAGGTTGCCTTACAGGGTTTTACAGAATTAAACCAACAACATTCAAAGAAACAGTAGATGAAGGAAATGGATTAATGTCCTGGGCATCCCCCATCCTTAGACCCTCTTTCTTGGCAAAGAAAAACTCCAAAAACCCAGTGGGAAAAGAGAAACCTGAGGAAAATCACAGTGAAGGAGAGATCCACTCCCATGGACGTACTGATATGTAATAAAAAATGAAACATATCTGGGTCCAGACCTGTGTAGTATGAAAAGCTTTAATACATGACATGTATTACTTCCTGTCGGCCACAGGGAGGTGCTATCTGACATCTTTGAAGTGATAGATCTAGACGGAAACAATTTGCTCAGTCTGGAGGAGTACAATTTCTTTGAGCTGAGGACCAGCGGTGAAAAATGTGACAAGGAAGCATGGGCAGTCTGCAAAGGTAACCTTCATATTTCTTTTTCGCAAAATGAACGTAACCTGACCTGTGAAGTGGTTTGCGTAGGAGTACATCACGGACACTATTGTTTTCATGGCCATAGAAAACTTTGATATGAGGAAGAACCAGCTGACACAGCAGGGCTTCATGGAGCTGAACCTGATGGAGGCCACAGAGAAAGATGGGGACCCCGCAGACCTGTGGGTCACCCTGGAGGCCATGGGCTACAACCGGATGCTGGAGCTTGTAGAGGTGGAAACACATCTCAGAAAATTAGTCCTCCAGTCATATTGTATCTTCTACTTTTCTGCACAATTTGCCACATGCACACAATTGCAAAAGAAAAAGAATAACGTGAACAAAATTGTTTGCAGCTCCACTGAAAAGACACTAACTGTAACTAACCCTGTAAAGAAACTGTAATGAAGTAAAAAGTACAATATATACCACAAGTAAACCAAAGGTACTGAAGCACAATAACTAATTCGTATCTTCTGTACCTCCCACTGCATCAGGCTTGTCCATTCCAGATAGACGTACACTGTGAAAGCACTCAGCCGTCACTCCAGCCACTCAACATGGACTCAGGCCCCAAACTTCTGAACCAGGCAGTCCAGAAGTCTATCACAACCAGGACGGGGGCCAAAGCACTGAGAGGACAAGACAATATCTTCATCTACACCTACAGAGGAGAACACAGGATCTCCTCACTCATAGCCAACAAGGTATAGTAGACATTCAAGTATGACACAGTTACAAAATTACACCATTGAAACACAAGCAAAAGATGAAGAAATAGGGAAAAGATTAAATTTACAAGTAGATTATGAAAAATAAATGCATGTTGTGGAGTTGTGGACTTCCAAATGCATACATCTAAACTTTCCTAAGCAAGTTGGAGCAATTTATCAACTGAAATTACGATGAATTAAGTCTGCAGAGTATTAGGATTTATGAATCCTCTGTATTTGCAAACAGGACGTACATTATGTGACAGACAGCGAAACTCCATTTTACATCACGTTTAAAGAATATGGACTGGATTAATGGTTCAAAGTTTATGGAACATTTTTGACAGAAAACATTTTAGCCACAGTTGAGGTTTTCATCTTGGAGGGTTTAAGGACTATAACCCAAACCACACAGTCACAGTATTTAACTGCATTGAAGGCAACATTTAACCCTTCATAGGGCACTCATAGAAATACTCTGAAATTAAAAAAAAAAACCAACATAGTGTGTTATTGGAGGATTTAACAAAACTATATTGCTTTTGTGAAATTTTTCAAAATTTAGAAATGTAAATGTAGAAAATCAAGGTCAATGAAGTTACTATATTTGGCTCCTTATGCATAAGTGGCCAAATATAAATTTAAAAAATCCAAGAAGTACATATAAAAAAAATACCAAAAAAAAGTAACCTGTACATGTTACCTCTACCCATTACAACATCCCTTTTATAACATTAGACCAACATGCGTGCTGCTCCAGACCCCTGTCCACATCCACATTCACCCTTTGAACATCATTCCTTACATTAGTACCATTACTTCCTGGTACCTAACAGAGCAGGTCCACTCACTGTTCATGCACAGGTGGACCTTCCAGACCCTGGAGACCACAGTGGACCTCAGATTGTTACCTCACTGTCCTCACTGGAACTGTAGCTGTCACTGTTTTGTAATCTGTGCGGAAATTACCAAAACTAGTCACTTTGCCTGATAAAGGATTAAAGGCCTTTTCTAGACATTCTCTAGTCTCCTAATGTTCAAAAGCTGCTTGTAGGGCCCATTCCCACTCACTTGTAATTGATATGCAGCTATCGTATCCACCCTCACAGCAACAGGAGCTACTCTAAAAGAATGACCCAGTGATACAAAGGAGCTGAACAGAGTCATGCCAACTTACTCTTAGTCATGAGAGTAACATGGTAACTTACACATGTGTCTGAGTGTAGCAGGAGTTTGTCAAAAAGATTTAGCATTGTTGCTGGTGATTCTCTGGTTTGTTTTAGTTTTCTAGTTTTAGTCTTTCTGGAAAGATAAAGCACTTAAATTCACTTTTTATCAGAAGATTTATCTAGAAAAAATAAAAAAATAAAAAAATTATATATATATATATATATATATATATATATATATATATCTGTACTGTATT
>JAQQZY010000020.1:3162184-3193554 GCA_030068375.1 Ostorhinchus rueppellii | reverse complement strand
TTTTCCGTGCCGGCCGATCCGATACCGATACGCATTTTTTGCTAATATCGGCGGCCGATCCGATCCAAGTATCGGATTGGGACAACCCTATAACACATCTATTTTTGTTAAAAAAAAAAAAAAAAAAAAACTAATTGATGTTAGTGCCCCAAGGAAAAAAAAAATGGAAAGGGGAAAAAAATGTCATTGCTTTTTTTCTTGGTGAGGACTTTAAAGGGTTACACTGTATTGTCTGTAAAATATGATTTAAGTGAAACACAGGAACATTTTATGATGTAGTATCAGATCCTGTTGTGATCAAATAAAAGTGTGTTTAGTATTTGCAGATATTTCTAGTGTGATTCAATTCTTCAAGGAAATAATTTTTAAAACAGAAACAAACAAAAAAAATTGCATTTTTAATAGTATCATATCATGATGTATAGTGTTGTGGTCTGAGTATTGAGATTTGTATCTTATCGCCAGATTCTTGTCAATACACACCCCTACCTTTGGTTAATAGAAAAGATACATGAACAGAAAATGATACCTCCTGTATGTATCATATCATGTGCTTTTCCTCCAGGGACAAAAGTTCCAACAGGAAGCCGATTACTGAGAATGAGTGAATCAGAAGGACCACCCATAGTCTTCTAATAAACATATATTTTGTCTATGTTATCCATTCATATGGGGAATATATGCAAAGGGTTTTATCTTTTGGCCAGTATATACACACACTTCTATTGTGGCGTTGATTTACACATGCATACACACTCTAATAAACTGGTGTCCAGAGTATACACACAGATACAAGCAGTACGTCTCTTCACACATACACTTCTACTATTCACTCAAACACACAATCCCACATTTTTTCCGAGGTGTCAGTCAGTTGACTTGTGATTGATAATGATTGCTCTGCTCACCTACCTTTGGCAGACGAGCCAAGTACCCACTGCTCCGTGTAGCAGCATGACCCTACATGTAGGCTTTTGCAGCCTGAAATAAACCACAAACCATAAATCAAAGCATTCAACCATCAGCGGATTTCACTTGATTTTCAAAAATAAGCTGTTTTGTTTCGTGGTGGCAGTGATTAGCTGTTTGCATCACCGTGTGGTAATAGAGGAAAAAAAACACACTGAGGAAGTTCAGCGTGCCAAGTGTATGTGTTTGATGAGGAGCGATACTTTCTGCAGTCGTGGGTTGTAGTTTTCAGTCTTTTGTATGCATGGACTGTCTGTTGAGGCTTAATTTCACTTTTACAGAAAGTTGACTGACATCCTCTTAAGCTATCCAGATAATATGGAACAGGCGTTCATTGTTGCCTTTCCAGCCTTTAGCTTCTTCTGCTGACTAATTTCCCAGTAATGTCCGTAAAATGAAAACAAAACAAAACATGGGGCTATGAGTGTCATGCCTTTTTTTTTTTTTTTTAACCCCTTGACACCTGAATTCATTTCCAATTATGAAAAAAAAAAAAAAAATCACTTGCGTTTTTGCTTTCAAGTACAAAGTATTTTGTTTGCACGTTGGAGCGGAGGGGGTTTGGTGCAAATTCACGACAATCGGCGTCAAGGGGTTAAATCAACCTCTCACATTGTGAAACGTTTACATGCACCAACATTTCCCTCAAGTACACTGTGTCAAATTATACAGAACTATGTTACAGACAAAAGGTTTTTTCAGTGGAAACGGTGGATGACTGCTGTACCATCTGCAGACTGAAATGTTCACGTACACCCCTCCCATTCATCAGTGACTTCACTACTTTCTGATGCTTTGTTATCTTCGTCTCCCGTTTCCATGGCTGTATTCATTAGTGATTTGTGTTCTTAGCAGTTCAGATGAAGCTGTCATGTCATGCTGAGTGGCAAACAAACACAATACAGCAACATGTGGACTGCACATGAATGTCAAGTCATAATACCTTATTATGTTTCCTGCCTTCAAATCTCTCACGTTCTGTGTTCTCTCACCCACTTGCCCTCTTCTTCGTCTTTGTTCCAGCCCCCTTTGAGGGTGTTTTTCAAAACAGGCGTTATTGACATTGAAGCCCTAATCAAATGCAGGCATCTCTGGATAACTGAAACCATGAAGAGCAGGAGGGAGGGAGGGGAAAGGAGGGGGGCTTGGCTCCAGCATTAAAAGGCATAAAAAGATTTTCAACACAAGCTGGTCAAGTGTATTCCAAATCCATCACTGTTTTCAATTGAAGAGGCGTCATATTTGTGTGTTAGGGGGAAGTTATTCTCTTCATCATTCGGAACCCATGGGGAGAGAAATGACAAACCAGTGCAGTGGCAGAAGCAGAAACAAAATCTCTTTTGGTTAGATTTAGTTCTTGTTGCAAAATGTTTGTAATGAATTCAGTCCAAGATAAATTATTGGAATTGCCTTTACTTCTTTTTCTTTTTTTCTTTTGTTTAATGATTTTCTGTTTGCCTCAGGAAAGATAATGATCTCTCTGTTATCATTTATCTTCCAGTGAAGTGTGAGTTGCATCGTAGCCCCATTCCTCCATAAAATTTCTCTTGGCAGAGCATGTTACAAGGATCTACTGAAACCTGAGCCGCTCATTAAATAGATAAATGCTCACACAACAAATCCTGCTGTAGATAATTATAATGAGTCTGAAAAAATGTAATGACTCATGACATTGGATAAAATCTAGTCTAGTCTTTACAAGTGGATCTGAAGGCGAGTAGGCTTGTAGCTTTAGGACAGTCAAAGTAAGTTTTTATTGTGAAATTAAGACAGGTTTACTGTTCTTATCTGTGTTCTGACTGTGTATGTAATGGGTTCTGTCAGTATTTTGATAAGGTCTGTTACCAGTACATGGCAAACATGGAAACTCCCTCATTGTTCTTAAAATTCTGTCTTTTCGTCTATATTTGGTTTGTTGGTTTGGCTTCTCTTGTAGAAAGAGAATGTGATTTATGTGTTGAGTGAGTCACACAGAGGGATGGCTGAATCAAGACATGTGTACATATATATATATGTGTGTGTGTGTGTGTGTGTGTTCGTTCATAAACAAACAGCATCGTAATGTGTCTCCTCTATAGCCTATTGCATCATGGTATAAATAAGGGGGAGATAGATTTATTTCTGCTTCGTGGATATTTTACAATCGATTGACCGCAGTAAAGCTTTGGTCCGATCGATGACTGACTGAAATCAGGCTTTTCAACATGGATGACTGATGTTGAGGGAAATAATGGGTCCAAAGTAGAGTTGCATGATGGTGCTCAATTTAGAAAGAATTCATCCAAACATCATTTACTAGAAAAGAATCATTGTGATTGTCATTTTCTGTGCATATAGATCCCGCTTGTCACTCTTGAACGACAAAAAAGCAAAAAAAAGGGGCGGAAAAAGGTCGCAGAATAAAGAAAAAAGCTGTTGTTTTGGAAAGAATTGTTCAGTTAGTAGTTAAGATACATTGACAATGTACAGATCATTAACTATGTGTTCAATATTTTAAATGTATCATTCTTATTCAGTTGTTTTATTTAGTGTTGGGTTTTTTTTGTTATTTTTAATTGTTGTTTTTAATTGTACAGATTGTTTGCTTTTTAATCTATTCTTGTATTTTATTCTGTTATTTTTTATTTATTTTCCTGTGCAGTACTTTGGTCCACTGTGGTTGTGTTAAAGTGCTTTACAAATAAAGTTGGATTGGTTTGGAAGTAAAAGTAATATTACTTTTGGATAAAATACATATTTTTCCTTGTTTCACCTAATCATGTTCTCCCAGCCTTAAAGAGGACAACAGTACAGTTAATTAAATGATATAAAACTAAACCTCAAAATATGATCTTCAGGCTCCATGTTTGATAACTTCAGTAGGTGGGATCTGATGAGGATGTTAGGTGACAGAAGCAGCTTGAAATGGTAAAGAAGCAAATGACTGTTGACGCAAACATGAAACCCTTCATAGATCAGATGGACTCATTGAACCAGGCTCAGTTTGGCCTTTGGGGTCTGGGTGGGTCACACCTTCATAGGTAGGTAGGTCTGTGAAGGATGCTTCTGTGTACCTGAAATCAGAAAGACCCTGGTTCTGGAAAACACTTCTCTCCAATAGACATGCATCGGAACTCTTTTTTTTTTTTTTTTTTTTTTTTTTAAATCTTTGACTTTTGTTATCAAGTATCACAAAGCTATTTGCCTTATATGACATTATACATTCTATATTGTGATTATTGCACATTTATAAATCATGACTGTGCTACTGAGATGATACATTTTGCAGCCCTACCTTAAAGGGCTCATATTTATCCAAACCCACTTTTCTTAGTCTATGGTTCATTTATTTGTGTATTTAGACCCTAATAGTTCATAAAGTTTGACTTTCAACCCTCCAGGTGCTGCTAAAGCTATCTTTATATTCATTCTGGCAAAAATCCAGTGGATTTCTACAACTTAATTCCTTCTTCATTTGTTAAATTTTATAACTAGTTATGTCATGACATTTGCACATATAAGGTGAAGACTTCCGATGATTTCTCTGAGTGCGACATAATTGTTTATCAGCAGCAGCAGCAGTTGGAGTGAAAACTGAAAATATGTCCAAACTTTGAGCTGATTACGTAAAATGTTCAGTTGTTGATTGTATTAACGAACACAAGTGGCTGAACAGGAAAGAAAGCACAGTCAACGATCTGGAGGGGGCGGGGCCTGAAGTGGCTCATGTGCATTTAAAGGGCCAGCGCTCCAAACCATCTTTCTGGTGTCATTACTCCGAAATAGGGTTGAAGATGAACCTGTGGAGTTGAATGAATGAAGAATTCAGACCCAAGCAGAGCAATTACAGTTTATGTAGACCACAGGAAATTGTTTAAAATGCATAATTCCATTTAAAAAAGCAAAATGTAACTGCTTTAAAGATACATTTTTAAAAAGTATTTATACTTTGACACAAAAGTTCAACTAAGATATTCAGTTTCTTTCTGTTTTGTGTAGTAATATCAGCTGCTTTTATTTGCTCCACATTATATTGGCTCTTAAAAATCCACTCCTGGTCGACCTCTAATTGTGATACATCACAGCACTTTTTAGGACAAAAAGACAAAATACTGGAGTTTCGAACCAAATGTTGAGACTGTGAAGTAACCCAGTTCTGAGACATTTCTCTGAGGGTGGTGGACACGCCAAACTGCAGATCGAATCTAAGCTCTCTCTGTTTGGTTTCGCATCGTCTCACAGTTTATTGACATTGCTGTGCATGCCTTACACAACTCAGTGTAATGCCGCACACACACATACACATGCTCACACACACACTCTCATACTGCTGTTTTTGTTGGACTGTGGAGTCTGAGACCTGCAGTGTGTCACAGTGGCTGTGGGGAACGAGAGAGAGAGACCAGGTGCATTGTGTCCCTGTGTGTTTGTGTGTGTGAGGGGGAGAAAGAGATAGACATGACCTTGTGTGTGTGTCTGTGATTTCCCATATTCCCAGTCCTGTCTCAGTCTGAGGTCTCCAATACAGAACCATCATTCTTTAACTGACTTATTGGCTAGAGCTGTAGAAAATAGAAGTATTATTAATTTATCATCACACTCTTCTGTTTCATTTCACTCTAAACTTGCTCACACAGATACATACACACTAAAAGCAGAAATCTTCACTGTGCAGGATAAAGGGGGCTACCAGACACTAGGCTAGGAGGACGACTTGAGTTAAGTTTATTGTTTTATCAGACTGAGATTAGCAAATTGGAATGTGCTGTATTATCTAAGACATAATGCAGATCAGCAGTGCACAAACTCGAGCCGCACTATATACTGTTGGAGCATCATCATGTGTGTGCAATAGTCACATCACAGGACCTGCAATGTAGGAGGTAAATGAACTTCATGTGTTCTCAACTAATTTTCAACCTGGGTACCTGACACACACTGTGTACAACGATCCACCAATCACAATCATTCTTAATCAGACCACGCCCCTGCACATGGAGTGAGTCGTCGGTAACAACATTGAAAAATGAGCAACAAACAGGAGAAAATCACTGAAAATGAAGAGTTGGTGCCACAATGAAAAGCAACAACAGTTATCTGGAATTATTTTGGCTACAAGAAGGATGATAGTGAAACACATGTTCTATGTTGACAGTGCCTTGCAATTGTTGTGAGAACGAGAGGTAACACAACTAATTTGTCCAACCATTTACATCGGCACCACACAGCTATTTCATATCACAGTGGTAAAAAAAAAAAACCAGTGTTAGTTTTTTCCCGTATCATGCAGCCCAAGCAGAAACCTTTGAGTTTCATCATCATCTGCGAAGAAAAGCCTCAACATTTACTGGAGAAAGCTGCCTCGTTCACATAAACCACAAATGATCACATTTACAAGCCATTTAAAGTGATTCTCTGTGAATTAGACGCTGCTCCTTACAAGCAGTTTTTTATTTTTTTTTAGACATTGTTTCTTTTAGGTTAGGAATCGCCTCCAGTGTTGCGATCGTCATTGCAAGGGTATGTAATGGAAGCAAAAGTATGCTTAAGAAACCGCACCTAGACAAATTCCACATGAACGCTTCACAAACTGTGATTAAAGAAGCACAACCATCATCCAAAAATGCACTTTTACTTTTCAAGCTGTGGTAAACAGAGTAAAGAGTGTAAGTGTGCTGTTGCTCTGCGCGGGGCTAAATGACAGGGTGGCAGAGCAGGATGACAGCAGGCTGTTTGATAAATTGGTTGTTAATGAGAGGAGAGTCGGACTAGCGCTGGGGAATGAACCTCTAATGCCATGTTCACATGAGTGCAGAGCTTTAAGAGGCCACCACTGCCTATGGGAACTCCAGCTCAGACTGCGAAACACATTTCAGCCAATCATACACATTGTTTAAGATTCAAGAAGTTTATTTGCCATTTGTGCAAAACACATAAGATCTTTTGTGCGGTCGCTACGTAGATCAAATAAAACAAGGACACAAGACAACCATAAAATTCTATGTTAAAAAAAAAAACAACTGAAAAACTATACAGAAACAAAAATCATAAATGTGTATAATGTAAAACCTTATATGAAAACCCTACCCTAGCTGTTTAAAAACCCAGAAGACAATAAATACAATAAATAGAAAAATATTGTAAAATAAAGTACACTGCAAGGAAGAAGAGGTAGTCTGTGTTGGTAGTATAAATACAGCTCATTGATTGGAGGAATCTGTGGTAATACATAAGCAAAAACATGAATAAATCAGCGAATGTGCAAAGCATGCAATGATGCAATCCCTTTTGGAAATCTGGAGTGATATCGGTGTAGATTTCAGCTGACATGTACAGAAACTGAGTATGAATAGGTTTAACATTCTGGAGTATCTACAAGTTAAATAAAGTATGTTCACATCAGTATACCAATCATGTCTATTGTATTTTACAACAAAAAAGGTCCAACTGTCCTGTATTTCAATCAGATAACCTGTCTTATAGTTGAAGAAATTAGTTGAAAGTTAAATCCTTTGCTGGTTATGTCCATTTTTCAGGTTCTGGGGGCGTTACCATTACCTAAAGTACTGAATATTCAATTTAGTGATGGTTTGACTTGGAAGAAATTGTTGCTTTTGAAGCAGAAAGTATTTCAGCACAGCAGTAAATTCACTTAAGGTGTAAGGACTTCGACAATCCAACAGTAAGCGTGATAAAACGCACATATAAGTGTCGCTAATGTCCATAAATTATTGATACATAAACTTGGGCGTCTCCAACACACCCACTCAGGACAAATCTCACTGCACAGTCATGGTCAAATGCAACTGAACATGCTTTAAGTCCAACATAATGACTTTACAACAGCACTGATACAAATTACACACAGTTGTGCAGGTTAAATGAGCAAACTGAACACTTTTGGTACTGGCTGACTCTAGAAACAGACCATAATACATGAGTGAACGAAGCTTCTGGGCTGAAGATGACTCTCTTATCTTGTCCCACAGCTTGAACTGCTTCTTGCATGACATAAAGTAGGGCTGGGCGATAAAACAATAACGACATACATCATGAAATAACTTTTCCTCAATAGAAATATGAGACCTAATCGATATGATTTCAATTCGGAGGATTCTGTTGGGTTTCTGTAAAGTAACTTCAGAGTCTGGTTTCGACCGGCTCCATATGTAAAGTGTCATGAGATAACTTTTGCTATGATTTGGCGGTAAAAAGATAAAATTTGATTTAATTTCAATTCATTGGTCCGTGTTTTGACAGACATAAGAACAGCTAGTCATAATTAAGAGCGTCTCGCCAAACCAATCACGCTACAGCCACGTCAAGTTAGGTTGACACACACAGCACATGTGGAAGAGCAGCCACAGCACACATGCTAATGTTTGGGCAGCAGCAGGAGGTAATGAGTGTTCCCTTTGAGAAATTTGACCGAAAACTTAGGCAACCGGGTTAGGGTGCAGCACAGAAGCTGGAAGTCAGACATTCAAAGCATGTTAAGTTTCATTTTTGGTTTGCAGCAGTTACAATAGTTATGGCAGTTATGGAACACACCCCCACATGTGCACCCCCTGCATTGTTTGATTAAGAGAACTTGAAAGCTTTTGCCTGCTGCTCACACTTTGTTTAGTTTTAAATATGTGGACCTGTTTTCTTTATCTGAAACACTTTTATAATGGTCTTGAGCACATCTGTCATATTCAACCTCTGATAGAAAATAAATCAAAATAACCTTCTGATGTCTTCACAACGAACTTATGAGTAACGGAAAATTTAAACTTGACAAAAATAGTGATTTGATTTATATTGTGATGCATATCGATACCGTTTGAAATGAAAAAAATTATCGTGAGATGATATTTTTTCCATATCACCCAGCCATACTAGCCTAAGAAACATTAGATTTATTGTCAACCTCTGCATGATTACATTTGTGCATGCCTTTATATGATTAAAAAAAGCAATACTTGGAATATTAAAATCAAAAAGCATATGTCTACCTGCGGAACAAATATTTCTACCTGCACAGACCTTTCTACAGCCTATCAACACAGGATTTTGGATGTGATTTCTGTTGGCGACGGAGCCAGTTTCGGGTCCTTCGTCTCACATGACAAGCACAGAAATATGCTCTCATGGTTCTGGACGAAAGGCAAGCGACTAAGCGTCTCCTCTTGGTCTCAGGCAGAAAAAAATTTAACAGCCCTCATATTAAAGGATAAAAACTGTATTTTAGCATGGCGAGAACCTGGCCTGGAGTCAACAGTACGGACCACATTTCAAAGGATCTGCTCAGTCTCGCTCTCTTAAGGATTTATTTCACAGGGCTTTGTATTAAAAGAGGAAATGGTAAAGCTCCAATGTAGGGGAAAATACTTGGAAACCTAATAATGTATTGTTTCTGGGGTATATGGATAATCTCATTTCATTATAATCAAAGTTTGTCGTAGCTTTGCTTGTTACATTTGTCAATAAGTATGCTCCGTTACAGAAAAACTATTAGTGTCTAATCCTGTGTTTTGGATCTACCATCACGCTAATGCTCTTATCTAATCACCACTTGCTTGGCCTTGTGGTCCACCTCCTGTCACTTTCCACTTTCCCAGTATAAAAAGGATATCTGGCCAAGTTTGAGAAACCAATTCCCCTTTATAGTTTATGAAATCATAAAAAAAAAAAACTTGAACTGTGATCTGTTTTCATCTGTGCATGGAAAATAATACAGACCCAAAATGCAGTCCCAGTAGTCTTAATGGGTTCCATATCTCTGCTTTTATGGTAGTTGCAGAGCTCGGCGCAGAACAACACAGATGTTCGACATGGAACAGGGGAAGGCTGTTGAAGCATGGTATGGTCATCTGTGTGTTTTCATGGTGTTTGTGGTAGCAGCGTTGACAGGGATTTCAAGTATCTTCCCACCCGTTGAAGGCCTCCTGACTGCTGGTCACAAATGCATGCGTTGTCCAACAGAAGCCCAATAAAGAGTACACAACTGCAATGTGTCTGCGAAAACGTCTATTAAAAACCAGTCCAAATTGTTAGCGGACCACAAAAATCTTGTATTTCGGAAAACGCAGGCTTAAATGGTGGAGAAATGTGTGTTTGATCGATCAGTTCTAATGAAAGCTAAAACACGGGCATGTTGTTGATTTTTGTAGAGGTCACAGTCATGTCATATTAATCAAATGGATGCACTCTAAATAAACATGTTTGACTTCAACCTTGCCTTTTTTTTTTGAAATCTTTTTTTTTTTTAAGCATTTCACATGGAGCATTTGATGAACAGCGGCTTTTCACCTGACTGCTGCTTTAAGGAACAGGACAACCTTACATTGACAGACAGCTAAAGTAGGGGCAAGGCAAACGGGAGGATATTTGTCTTCTCATTTTGTGGCCTGGACCTTGTATTTGCATGTCATTACTGATCCTACAGTACACAAAGTCTTCATTCATGCCTGCTGTCCCTCTCTGCGCTGCACTGTTGCTTCCCCACCACTACCTTCCTTTAAGCCCCGACTCCACAAACCACCAGGCCCAAAGGCATTTAGATTTTTACCTTATCCACTTGTTTTCCGTGGGAGTATATTATGACAATTTCCTGGTTTTAAGTCATTGGAGACGAGTTATTCATTTTTTTCCTCTAAATCCTGGAGTCTGTTGGTTTAAAATAGGTCAAGGACAGTAGAAGCAGACGGGGCTGATATGCAGAACATACGTGCAGTGCATCCACTGTTGACCAAATAGAGATTGAGTTGTATGTGTCCTGGTTTTATGGTCTAATTGCTTTGCCAGCCCCAGAGACAGAAATCCAGAAGCTCCACAAGCCGAAGCCTTATTAACTTTCCTTCACTCTAAGTGTGTGTCCTTTTCTGACTCCTATCTCCTTCGCTGTCTTTCGCAGTTGCTGATATCTGTGACAGCTGTCATTAATGAGTCTAAATCTGGCATCGGGGTGGGCGTTTGGCTTGTGGCCACTGGCAGGCCGAAGACGAGAGAGAGTATCTAGTTAGCATGTCAGATTCAAAGTGCTGAAAACAGGCTTGCATACAAATAGTGCCCTATATGAAATCTAAACCCCACTTACAAATACACATATCGGATGGTCTGCAGCAGTTGTGGATTGAGTTTGTTTGTGGCTCAGTGAAAAGAGTGTGAAATGCGTGTCTGTGTGTGTGTGCTGACTTGCATTTTGTGTGATCCACATTCCTCGATGGTTGACTCATGCGCACATATCGCCATTTAGCGGCTTAAGGGTTAGCACAGATGCAACGCTTTAGCACTTTACAATGCACGCGAGTCAAACTGGCATCTGAAAAACCATATGAGTACATTAAGATACCAGTGGGTTTTAATGTATTTAGCATTTGCCTCCGTAGTTATGTGCCAGGTGCCAAACACATCCGGCCAAGCAAATGGTTTAATATACAGTAGGGTTGTCCTGAATATATTCTACAAGGCTTTGAGCTTATGATGTGGAAAATATTCATCAACACAGCATCATTAGGCATAAAAAAACAAGTGAAGACTCAAGATTTAATTGGCCAACTCAGAGATTTGACCCCAGCCTCTTGCTGTTCAATATGTTTTAGTTTGTGTGACAGGAAAACCAACGTGTCTGCATCCTTCTACAACAGAAAATTTCTACTTTTTTGCTTTTTTGCAATGAAGCCAGTTTTGGATGAGTTTGATGACCCAGAAATGCAGTGACTTGCCATACGGTTCTTGCTGTGACATTTGGTTCTTTATAAAATCCAGGCAGATGTGAACCCTAAACATCACTTTAGACACAATTTTGTGCATCACAGTTTTCATCTAAGATGAAATGTTGTCTGATGTTTAGCATAATGAATAGCACTTAGTGTTTTTTTTTTATTTCTTGAGATATTCAGAGTGTTTATGGTAATGCAAATAATTTATTCATAGTCACTATGAAAGCTTCAAATCCTTCTGGTCAGACAGAATGTATACTTTTGTCCCAACAATTTAAAGGAAAATTGTCAGCATTCATCATTATTTTATATAGTTTTGTGATTTTACCGTGTACCATTTGCTTGAAAGGGCCAATTCATAGTAACACTTGAGTAACCGTAGCGCTAAGGTGTTCTGGTTTAGTCCACTTTGGCCTCTAGTGTTGGAATAATGTGTTTTGTTGCTGTTGAAGTAATGATGACGTTAGTTCTCACCTGTGGGTCTGACTTCTGAACTCAGACGTGCAGTTTGTCTGATTTAGGTTCAAGGTTGAAGGTTAATCTTTGCTATCCCTGAAGGGAAGTTTGAGTTACAGCCAGCAGTAAATAAATAAACAACAGCAAACAACATCAGTCATCCAATGTCAACAGATACTGACACAATTTGCAAATTCTGTTAACTGTGTCTGCGTCTTAACAGCAACGGCGAAAACTGAAAATAAAAAGTTTTGTTGAGGTGAAAACTGGATCTTTCAGCAAGATAATGCCAGGATATGACATGATGACACTGCCAAGAATTTAGTTTTGGTATTTTTCTTGTTAACAATAAACAAAAATAATAATCATTTGCATTTGTTTGCGTCTGTCTAATGCAGGAGCACCTTTTGAAACGCAAGAAAAAAGTATTATTCAAATATTTCACGATAACATTTGAGGTTGTTAGATAGATGGATGGATAGATATACTTTATTGATCCCAACCAGGGAAATTCTGGTGTTCCAGCAGCAACAGCAGAAACATAATAAAGTTACAGTAAAAGAGAATCTCGGCCAAATGTATACAATAAGACTATTAAGACTAAAAATATACAATACATATAACAGATGGTTGTGAATATAAAAAATACAGATTAATCTGAAATATATGCATGATTGTATAGATAAGGAGAGTATGTATATTAACCTTAACATTAACATTTTAAGGGTGTCAGGAAGCCTTTTCCAATACTGTATATGCCAGTGTTCCTCAGTGTGGGCGTTGGGACACCACTGTGGGTGTGGGGTAGCCTAGTAAACTAGCCCGCCTCTCGTGGCAAAAAATATTTTTTGCCTGAATCGTTGGTCTAGGCATGCTCCATAGAGCCTCAGCCAGGTCCGGTACAAATTAACCGATCCAATCACAACTCTCCATCTGTGTAGTGGGCTGCTGAGCCTGAGATGAGGAGTGTTAGTTTGTGTAAGTAGTAATATAAAGCATCATATTAAGTCTGTGAATGTCTGTGCCCCCCACCCCACTCCTCCACAGTAGGGTATGTCACAGCTCCAACAACACCCGCCCTAGGTTGTGGGAGGGGGACTACCTACCTACGTCTTTCTTCTTACAGAGTGCACATGCAACTTCTTTTTTTTATTTTTTATTTTATTTATTTTTTTTAACTTGTCTTGTCCAACATCCTGACAGCAGAATGGTAGTCTGGCTCCTTTTGGTGCTAAACAAATTTGCTTTGCCAAAGGAAGCTTCAT
Source organism: Ostorhinchus rueppellii (assembly GCA_030068375.1). Taxonomy (NCBI): domain Eukaryota; kingdom Metazoa; phylum Chordata; class Actinopteri; order Kurtiformes; family Apogonidae; genus Ostorhinchus; species Ostorhinchus rueppellii. The sequence goes on along the minus strand of JAQQZY010000020.1, from coordinate 3,180,179 downwards.
AAAGTACACGAGGCTTCCCTTGATATTCTTCTGTCTTTATTCTCAGTTTTGTTGAAACACATTTCAATGCTGGACCTGACACGACGCACACACAACTTCTAACAGAGCGTGGTGACATCCCTCCCCCTCCCACCATTAACAATTTTTTCTTTTGGGGGGGCAGGAGGCTCAGGAGGATGAACAGTCGTGTTTGCTCAAAAAAAGTCAGAGGAACACCGGTATGTGCATGTGGAATCGAATCTTTACTTTGCCAGTAGGTTCACACATGAACACTCAACACACCGAAATCTGACCTCAGCCTTTAACCCATCACTAGATCACATCATAGATTTTCCCATCCATGTTTTTTACATTTTCTCTCGTCAGTATTTTGAAAGTTCAGGCACAGCGCTGGCCTCACAGGGTCACAGACCACCGCCTAATGATCCACACTCCCCGGGGTTAGCATAGCAATCAGTTAGACTTCTCAACAAGCCAACCTGAGCCATCGCCGTCCAATTAGACGCTCATACATACACAGCTGCACTCTGGGAACATTCCTCAGGCAGGTGGCAAGAGGAGAGTGAGTGCAGAACATGGCGTCTCTCGGTCAAGGCCAGCTGGTCCGGGTGGGAGTTACAGGACGGTGTTTCCAGGCTCAGTCTTGAGTGTGTAGCATGGGTAAACTGCTGCAGTCTTCCTCCCTTCTCTCTGACCTCCTCACCTCTCTTAGTCCGCTTTAACACTCCTTTAGTGTTTGTTAAGCTTTGTGCCCATGTGAGCTCTTTCCCATAGACGTCCCCAGTAGCTGTTTTGGATCCTGCTGTTTGACAAGTGCAAACTGAAGTAACGGTTCAGTGCGCATTTAATTTTTGCAAGCTTAAAACTGCACGAATAAAAATCTCTGTGAGGGATTGCAATGAAGTTTTTACAGCGTGACAGCTCTGATCTGTCAGAAATATCACTAATCCTAAGGGCTGATGTTGTAATTTAGCGTGAGTCAGAGTTTCATCTACCAGACTGATATTTTACAAAAGAACCAGACTGTGCTTATTTATTGCTCTGCTGGAAAGTCAGTTGTGACTGTTAAAAGCGCCTTTATTGAAGGTGTAGCTCTGCGTCTCTTCCAAGTCCATATCTTTGGAACATGAGCTCCTATAGGCGGATGGAGTGAATCGTAAATGTTTATTAAAGATGTGGGATCTTGTAATATTGGCGGTGTGATGTAATGCAATGTAAACCTGAAGACGTCAGCGCTGAGTCGAGCCAAAGGCAAAGTCACAGCGGAAAGAAGGTCAGGTTGATTATTTAGCCATATTTTAAGGAAGATGTCTGGAAAAAGACAGTAATTATGCAATGAATGGAATCACAGGATTGATAAATGGAGTGAATATACTCAAACACATGCACATCCAGGCTCGGTCTGTGATCCAAGAACTATCTATGACAGTGGGCAGGTTTGACTCAGGCGCTGTACACCTCCCTTGGCATCTTTTTACTTGCTTATCTTGATGTGATGTCAAATCACCATTCATCAACATGAACTTAAGACAGTGCAGGCTGAACGCAGCCCACACATCATCTGGAGGGTGGAGGGGCGGGGTGGATTATGGGTAATCAGAGCAGGCCTCAAGACAGAGACCGAGGATGAGCGGGAAAGGAATGCAGGAGGGAGGGATGAAGTGGGGGGGGGGGGGGCTGTCAGGGATAATGGAGTAGCAGCATTTATCAGTCTCTGGATCTACATGTGGGAAAGAGGGACGAAGAGGGAGGGAGACGAGGACGGAGAGATGGATTTAGGCGGAGAGGGAGGGCACCCGATATGATGGGTGAGTGAACAAGGCAACAGAAAGGTCAGAGTTCAGCCCAGTGAGGTTTTTCTCAGCTTTAACAAGTCAGAGGACATTGGACTCACATTTGAAGATGATGCACCATCGCCTGTGGATGCATTTCGTTTCCAACCGCAACTGAAATTTTATAAACACATAGTCGCCAAAATCAACAAAAAGTTCAAGGTTCAGTGTTACTTTATTTATACCCGTGGGTGGGTTTGTTTTGCAGACATAGGTGATTGCCTTGGCATTACAACAAAACAACGAAACACATTGAACCTGTTAGGCAGGTACTTGATGGAGTTTCAAGACAAAAAAAAAAGGTTCAGTGCGTAATTCATTAGTATAGCGGCATGATTAAGTACAAAGATACAATAAATAAATAACATCAAATAAATAAAGACGAGATGCAATAAAGCACAAGAAAAACCTCAAGATGATAAAAGCAGTCTGTGGGATAGAAGACTGAATGTACAAATTAGAAGACACAATAATAATAAACAGAGCAAAGAAATAGATAAATAACTAAATAAGTGAATAAAGTGTAATGTCACTATTTCTTATTGAGCTCAGTGACGGCGACAGGAACAAAGCTGCACTTTGGGACTAAAAACCTCCGTCCAGAGAAAAGAAACCAAATACCAGCCCGTAACAGATGGGAGTCATTATTAAGAACTGATGAAGCCATCCTCTGTACCTGTTTAGTGTACAGGGAGGCGGGACATGACAGGGACTCACCAATCAGGCGACTGGACCATCTGAGCATTGGATTCAGTGAGTTTTTCTCTGCAACTGTGATTTAAAAAAAACAAAACGACAAACAAACCTTGCTTGGGTGCTCTACAAGACACTACATTCACTTATTTCAGTCCTTCCAACATTCTGGGTTCTATTATCAGTCCATTTCAATTCAATTCAATACAGTTGTTCAATTTTTAGTCCATTTGCGTTTGATGTAGTCGCAGTTTGTGAGCTATTTTCTCCATTGTATATATTCCTTTAATAATTGTGATCCACTGGTCCTTTGTTGGTGGTTCGGTCTTTCCCCAGTTCCTTGTAATGGCTTTTTTTTGCAAAGTTTGATGTCTTTTCTAAATAGGGCATGTTAAGTTGGCGCTGAGCATTTCTGATGGTTAATGTTAGGCTTCAAATCTGGAAATACTGCATCAGAAGGAAAATAGAGGCTTGAAAGATAAAAGTCATTCCCATGGTAGGTGGAGTCGTATCATCTGATTAATTCCGATTGGCTCTTTCTTGCTTCATTATCTCCCGTCATCACTATATAGGCCTTTATAGATGCATCAGTCAGCCTTTACTTTACATGTGAAAGCAGCCGGCGCATATTTACCCTTAACCCTTAGACTCTGAGAACTATTTCTGTGGAGACATTCAAATGAATTTGTCTCTACATCTAAGCTTTTCTAACCAGTTCATCATCCCTTACTGTGATGTTATCCTCTGCACTTTGCATTTTTCAGTGAAAAGCAGATATTTTAGTATATTTAATTTACTGATCATGTAGATGTTCATAAAAGTTCAGTATGAATGTGAAGGTTGTTATATCAAAACAAAGAAAACTGAAGAAAAGTGAGGTTTTCAGTAAAATATATCATTAACTGAACATATAAAAACGCGCATCCACAACCACTGTCATCTGTCAAACGACATATTTTACTGCTGAATCAGTGTTGCAGAAGATAAGTGTTTCTGTGTTCATTATGGAGTCTGTCAATGTCTAAATGGGTCATGTTTATTGCTGCTGAAAAGGCTGAGAAACTGCTTTTATCTGAATTATTTGGATGTATTGATGGGATTAGTGGTTCACAAGTTATTACAGCTTATAGACCACTAGATGTTTTTGGTTTCTGGTGTTAGTATGTATAAATAAATAAAGTGTGACAAACATGTTTCCCCAAGCCCTCAGATGATTTAAAATTTGTATTTATTTTTTCCCCAATGTGTTATTAAAGCACAAGTTTGTGGAAATGCATCACATTTATTCAAATGATGTGTGTCACTGTCAAAACCTCTGAATACATCTGTATGTGCATAGAAAATACTTGTTAAAGGAGTGATATTTTGCTTTTTTAAATGGAATTATGCACTGTGAAACATTTCCCTGTGGTCTCCATAAACTGTAAATACTCTGCTTGGGTCTGAATTCTTCATTCATTCAACTCCACAGGTCCATCTTCAACCCTATTTCTGGGTAATGACACCAGAAAGGTGGTTTGGAGCGCTGGTCCTTTAAATGAGCATGAGCCACTTCAGGCCCCGCCCCCTCCAGGTTATTGACTGGGCTTTCTGTCCTGTTCAACCAACAACTGTACATTTTAGGTAATTCAAAGTTTGGATCCATTTTCAGTTTTTACTACAACCGCTGCTGCTGATAAACAATTATGTCGTACTCAGAGAAGCATTCATCAGAAGTCTGGACCTTATTTGTGCAAATATCATGACGTAACTAGTTATAAAATGTAACAAATTAAGCAGGAGTTAAAACAGGTTGTAGAAATCCACTTGATTTTTGCCAAAAATAAATATAAAGATAGTTTTGTAGCACCTGGAGGGTTCAAATTGAAATTTTATTAACTATTAGGGTCCAAATACACAAATAAATAAATGAACCGCAGGCTCATAAAAGTGGGTTTAGATAAATATGAGCCCTTTAACCAGGACACTTAAACTCTGTGTCTCATTTGCCATTAAAGTCATTGCTCATTTCAATACATTTGTCTAAAAGTACCAGATTTATTGAGTTTAAAGGGTGGTATTTTCTTTTTCATGTGGATTCGGTTTCTCACATACATGGAGGAAGTTAAAATGGACAGAGGAATATATCTGTACGCCAGTGACTGTCCTCTGCCTCTGTCATCTTTCTTCAAATAAGGACCGGCTAGTTATTTAATTAATTAATTAGTTATTACACATATCTGAGCCTTTTTTGTTTTTTGGGGTTTTTTTTGTTGTTGTTGTTTTGTGTTTTATGTTTTACATAACTGAAAACTGCTGAATAAAATACTAAAAAAAAGAGCTTGATTTTATTTTATTGTATTTTTTTTCCACATTTTAATAGTTTTACTTGTAATCCATAACCTGTTACATCAGTAGCACATGTTTTAGATTACGTTTCTGCATATTGATGAATAGTTTGAGCTCTTGAGATGAACTTCAATTTATGCACAAAACATTTGATCCCTGCAGTTCATTTAAGGACTGCTCCAGATGATTTTGCAGTTCTTGTTTGCATATTCATTTTGGCTCTTGTTTTAAGTAGCACCAGCTGTGTAAAAACGGCAACATTCTTGTAGTATTAACCTTTTTTTTTTTTTTTTTTTTAAATCTTCATCCGGATGTCGACAATGATCTGGAAGCATCTTATATAAATATCATTAAAGTAAACACTACTTTGGCTTCTGGCAAAAACTAAAGGAATGGGTGTAGCGGAGTACAGTGAGTTGGGAGCAGAGGGATGCGATGATGATTGATTCGGTGGTTTTAGAAAAGCGAGACAGACGCACTGAGAGACAGAATAGGAATGTTGATGAGTGAACGAGAAAGCAGCGAGGGGAGTGAGGGATGCTGAGTGTGTCGGGGTGTGTTTTCCCAGCCCTCTCGGTGTGTCCCCTCTGTTTGACCCTGTTTTATGGCTCTTTTACAGCCCTTGCATACTGTAGCCATCCAGATTCCCTTCTCCAGGGCTCCGCTCCCCCCGTCAACCTCAGGTCCAAGCCTCAGGCGGGGTCAGCAGGCCTTTAATATGGTGCTACTCCTCTAATTCACAGCAGATCTCATGCGAGCTCCCCCCGCCTTCTCCCTTCTCTGTTTGAAGCAAGTGTCCTTCGAACGCAGACTTTCTCACACTCATTTATCAAGAATTGAGCCAGTAAACGCCAGTGAAAAGCAGGCAGGTGTTTCTCATACTTTGGGACATTATTATAAATGAGATTTTCATTTTCGGCTTTTGTAATTAAAACCATTTTATAGTCGGACTTGCATCATTTTTCATTATTTGGGACGTCTGTGGTTAAGAAGTGATGGAAAGCAATTCAGTACATTTAAGTCATTATTAGAGTTCAGAGGAAAATACTTAACTCCATTCCCCAGAGCTATTTAACAGCTTCACTTACTTTTCTTAAATTAATAATTTATAGTGTTTAAAAACTACAATTATCCTACTAAATTCTTCATTAGATCTAAAATCCAAGACGGTAAGCCTAGGCTTTTTTAGGTCTGGTTTAGTCACAGTTTGTTTTTGTTTTTTTTAATGTGGTATCAAACACTAAAGCACTGTCATGTGACTAATAAAATGCATCAGTGCCTTTGGTAATGCACAATAAAAGGGACACATATGTAAAAACCTGCTTTTTGGAGATCACCATTCCCCGTTTCCTGATCTTTTTGAGTCTCTCCATCCATTTCTTGGGCTACAGTTTATTTTTAGTGTTATTTTTAGTTACTTTGGTTAATTTTGTATACCAAATGGTTCTATATATTATGGCTCTCATCAGAGGTGTTCAGTCCGACTTGGGCTGCTTGATTATTGGAAAATAATCAATATGACTTTTTGGTGATTTGGTGACTTTATTATTTTTGGTCAATACGATTAATTTTGAGTTTCACACTGCATTTATTCAGCATTTCTCTCTCAAAAAACACTTTGATTAATTCTTTAAGCAAGACATTCAAATTGAAAATACATTTTGGCTACAAATATATACTTTACAGCTGTTTTGCAAGGGAATGGAATGTATTGCGCATGCACGTCTCAGAAATTGCGTAAAGAAAAACAGAACATGAATAGTTTCAACTCGATTTATGAGTTTTGAGATCATTTGACAATAAAATCGAAATTGTGATCAAAATTCAGTTAATTGCACAGCTCTATGTCCAACTTTATTTCAGCTGCATTCTGCCAAATCTCATTTTCCGATTATAAAATTGTTTCAATCTGACCAATGTAATCTCAAACACCAGAACACAAGTATAACAATTATACATCATAATACTGATTTTATGATGTCACAAGTTTTACGTGATACTGAACAGAATCATGACTCAACTAATTAAACTAATTAAATGCAATAATGTTGGTGTTAATGCTATAATGCTTGTTGGTGATAAAAAATCTGCTTTTTGTGGGTTGCCATTTCATGTTTGAAAAACTTTTTGAACCTCCCTATACATTTGGTTGCATGGAGTTGTACTGTTGCAAAAACTGTGCAACATGAAATTTGTATCAGAAAAATCAGCTCTTACATCTCTCATCAGGTGTTCAATCGACCTGTCTAGGGATGCACTGATCGGACTTTTTCAGTTTCAGTGCCGGTTTTGATGCTGGAATCGCATATTGGTCGATACCCGATACTAATCTGATATCACTGTTGATTTAAAGCAGAGGTTGTCAACCAGAGGGAGGGGGCGTCAGAAGTGACATCATCTTGCATGCGAAGGTGCATTAGCAGCTACTGTTGTACATCACAACAGCATCAATCACTCGCCCACACTCACAGATTGAAGTCCGATGTCACAAAAATTTAAAGGGGAAGGATCGGTTGCTTTTACCGATTCCAAATCCAGCTAAAATGTTAATATCAGGGCCGATATCTGATCCAAATATCCACTGCTGTGCAACCTTAGACCTGTCCATCAGTAAATCCTACCAAACCCTGTTTTCCATTTGGTCAAACTAAAGCCTTTTTACTGCTTTAATATAAACCACCAGACTATGGATATTGCAATTTTGCATCATAAACTGTTGCCTTGATTGGTTGGTTTGTCCGTTTTTATGCGCAGATCAGGACTTTAGTGTGTGGTCAGAAATGCAAAAAAAGATGGGAAAGTATTCTAAATATAGCATACGCTGAAATGGATATTGGTTTTAGTTGCCCCTTTATAAGGTGGTAAAACTAGTACGAAAAATGCTAAGCTAACCCTTTCACAGTCTGACGTAGTTCTGCATAAGTATCTGTGGTTCTGTCTACACCCGTCTCATATCAACACCTGGACGTTCACACCCTAACCACCTCCATCTCAGCTTCTTTCTGATGTTTAACTCATTTTCACAATCCTCCAGTGGGTGGAGTTGGACTCTTAATAAGGGGAAAGTCAAACTTATAATGTCTAGTATGTTTACTGTGCCACTAGGAGGCTCTCAATTAAATCAATGACAAAATATGTAGTTTGATGATGCAGCATGGGATGATGGGAATTTTCCCCTCCGAAGTGACAGCGATCAGATGAGGCGCATATTTCAAGTTTTATTCACTGTACTGTATGGATTAACATGCTGTAATTTTATTTTAGTGATCTCTGACGGGCTGTTATATTGAATAAAATGATGGATGTCTCTGAATTTTGGGGGTTTTGCGAACATTTATTATAAAATCTAGTCATTTTGATGTATTTTAATGCAAAAGTGTTACAAATTCTAGCTATAAAGTGCTTCATTCCTTGGGGCCAGTGTGTCAGTATCGATGTGAAACAGTTCTCCTCTCTGTACCTGGTGTTAGGCTGTGCGCTGTGCATCATCCCTCAGCATTAACTCTGCACTCGCTCACTTACTGGAAATAATTTATGAGCTTTTTTTCTATCCAAAAACCTCCTTGGCTTACATTTAACACTGAGCGGGCCTGAAACTGGAACAGCCGATGGACACCCCTCTAAGAGCTTTCCCTCAAAACTCCTCGGGGTTCGTACATTGATAAATCTAGGTGCTCAGTCTAATATAATCCAGCGCAGACCGGCAGACGTTCTGACACTGTGCATGTGGAAGCGTATGAGTGCACGTCTTTGTGTATGTGTCAGACTCCGGCTCATGTTTATCCCTAACATTTTTCAAAATTGTGCAGAGAATTCCCAGCGCTCCGTTCTAAGTTATAGCTTACTCGTTACGGCCTCGCAGAGTTTACTATGGTCACTGATCCAGGAACAGTCTCAGTCCCGTAAGGGGAATTACTACAGCATAGTGACCTGACCATTGCCTGAAATCTACATTTCAGTTCATACAAAGTTTAAAACCAGGTCCAGATTTGAGTTTTTTTCTTTCTTTTCTTTGGAGGTTGGCAGGAAAGTGTTTTTGTTTTTGTTTTTTTAACTTTCTATGGTTTGTTGTCATTGATTTTCTTTCTTGCCTTCAGAGAACAAAGTGTGTTTTTTTCCTGTTAGCTGAACAGTAGAAGGGGAATGCTACAGCTAATAACCATGACTGCTTGATACTGGAAACCTTGATATTGTATTTAATTTTCCCTCAAAAGTCCATAACTTCTCCCAAGCGACCTTTGCTGTGGAGCCCGCTCTGTGCTCAGATTTAACAAGGTGAAAAGTGGTGAGGAGGAAAGGCTTTTTTCTCTTTAAAATTAGTTTCTGGAAAATGAAGACCATGCATGCAGTAAATTATACTAACAAGGGGACGCCATCCTCTTATCCTGCCTTAAATCACCCCAGGCTGTTTGAGTACAGTCTCACTGCTGCTCTGCAAACCGCGTGCAAGGTTTCACCTCCGCAAACAGGAACTTTAGGAACGAACCGACAAATAAATACACCTCAGCGGGAAGATAACTCATAACAAACCAGTGCAATGTAGACTCACAAGGACCCTCTCAGATACTGAATTGGAGTACAGGTCATTAAGAGCTGGTACAGTAGAATTTCTTCTTGCAAACATTTATGAAAATGACCAAGAATTATCATTAGAGAGTTTGGAATAAAAAAAGTCCTAAAGTTCTGTCAAAATTTTGGATAGTCGAGGAGCGAACTGAATGTATTTGCACTCGTGGTTTGGTGGATTTTTGTGCTAAGAAAGAACTTTTAGAGTCAAAGAAGGTGAAGTGATAAAAGCTAGAAGCACTGTTGTTGTTTTCTTCACTGGACTGAAAATAAAATGAATGACAATGAAAAGAATAGAGTTTGATGATGAAATGTCAGTGTTTCTTCTATACAAATGAGTTTGATTCTGAGGCTTATGAAGGTATAAAGTTATTATGGGATGTTATTATCTTTGCTAAGTTACTGTTTGTTGATCCACGTTTCAAATTAAACTGTGAGAGTTCAGCTACTGACAACACAGGCCGTATAGAAAACAGAGGTGATTTGTGGTTTTACTGTGGCTGTTCTCAGTCTAAAGCTAACAGAGTGGTAATGTAAACTATCAGCTGATGCACAGTATTAGTTTAACTGACTGTCAAAATAAGCAGCTATGAGTTTTAGTCTGAAGAAGAACAAATGATGATAATACAGATGTGTGTAAATGAGCTTATACTTTAATCAGTGAGTGATCCAGTCTGTGGATACGTTTTACTGGATTTGGATCATTGGTGGTTTTAGTAGAACAAAGTGTGATCAGGTACGCAACTTCCTCATGTTGTTGACACTAAATACTTTTCCATTGACCCTCAAACATCGCAAATATAACTTGCGCATAAAAATGTACCTAATGGAAAAATGACAATTTCGCCAAAACTCTCATTTTTTTGATTGAAAGATTAAAAGAGGTGGTTTTTCAGGCATTGTGAAATTGGTATATCATGCAAATGGAACGCAGTGGAAAGACCTTTTGCTGTAAGTCAGGTGAATAAAAACAAAAAAAAACAACAAAAAAAAAAGATGTTGATGGACGTTACAACAGGCGAAGGACAGTTTTTAAAAGAAACATGGTGCAGTATACGAGCACACACCAGGAAACTGAATAAAGTTTTAATTTAGTACAGAATGGAGGGGTAATGTATAATAATAATAATGAATATATAAATTAACACCATATTTATGGTCATTGCCATGTTTATGGAATGACTTCTGGTGTCATCTCGCGATAAGAAATCATTTCATTTTTGATTTTAATGAAAAAACCGACATTACGCACTTGTGCTTTTTCAACATTTAGTAAATATCGGTAATGTTTTGCGCATAAGCCTATTGGAGAAGTGACGACTTTGTCCCATTAGTCACATTTCCAGTGACCCTCACATTGCATGAAGATAACTTTTGCATACAAATTTACCTAATGGAAAAACAACAATTTCACCAAAACTCTTGTCTTTCGATGAAAAGTTTTTGTTCATGCAAGAGCTGGTATTTTGCATGTAGTGAAATTGGTATGTCATGGAAAGACCTTTTTGCACAACTTGTCACATCAACAACAACAAAAAAGATTTTGATGGATGTTACAACAAGTGAAGAAAAAGAGTTTCAAAACAAATATGCCACAGTATGTGTGGACACATGAGGTAACCCAATCATTTTTGAATTTAGTAGGAAATAGAGCATTCTAGAGTCAAAACAACAGATATTTATGTTCTTTGCCATCTTGATGGAATGACTTCTCGTGTCATCTTGCCATAATAACTAGAAAAAATCATCACATTTGTAATTAATGAAAAAAAAACATTACTCGCTTGTGGTTTTTTTTCTCAACATTTAGTAAATATCGCTAAAGTTTTGCACATATGTTCAATGAAAAAGCAACTGTTGTGATTGAAGTCGCTTTTATAAGGGTGACCTGGCCAAGAGGTCAAGCAGCACACACCAAATCATAATGTAAAACAGGTTAAAAAATCATTGGAAAAGAAAATAATCAGAAGGAAAAAAAAAAGAAAAAAATTAAAAAGTACTATATATAACCCCTTTAATGTAGGTCGACAACTATAGTGGATGTAATTAAGTCTGTGTGTAAACAGTAGAGGGACACAAGACAATGAAAGTGTGGGAATGTCAAAGGTAGTGGTTTCCTTTATACTATTAAGTGTAACTGGACTTCTTAGAAACCTGCACCTCGTCCTTCCTTGTTAATTCTGCCGCTCCTTTTGCAGTTGATTTTCTAATCCGCTCTGTTTCACGCTCCCTCTAGACATCTTTCCTTATCTTTGAAGCCACTCTCTGTACCTCCGTCTCTTGAACAGTGAACTGCCGCTGACCTCTGCGCTCCTGTCAGTTATTAATGTTCCCCTCATGTACAACTCCTCTTCCCATTGAGAGAAAAGAGCAGTTTTGACAAAGATGGGGATCATATTCTGACAGTTTGCTCCATGCCTGCTGTGAGTTCTCTGGTATTACAGATATAAGAGAGATGAAAAAGAGTATTTTTTAGCCTTCAATACATACCGCATTTGGCCCCACCCCATTCAGATAAGACGATTAGGTGAGTATTTGCTCTGTACGGTTTCCTCTCTTTTGATTTTTTTTTTTCTTTAAGCACAAATATACATCCTGGAGTCATTTTCATCCTGAAAAATTATTACCCCAGTATAAAATTATGAGTTTTAGGTTTATATTAAATCGACCAAATCAGTGAGAAATGAATGGGGCGACCTGTTGGCATGAACATGTATTACTTAAGTGCATGCACTCCCTCACAAATACACACTTTAGTGCCTCTGCAGTGGATGGTTAACAGAGCGCTGGGAAAATTCTGCTGTTTTCATTGTGCCGTGATTGGTGTTAAAGAATACCAGACCACCTGTTGGCTAGACTTCAGATATAGAGGCAGATAATTACCAAAAGGTAGACACGCACACTCCTAGACGTATAAGCAGATGGAATATCAGCGTGTTTACCGTGATCCTGTTTCCCCAAGACTTGAGGAGTTGGACCGATATCTGATCTCGACTCTAATATAGCCTTTAATCTTCTGCATCATGAGAACAATCACTCCATCGGTGGTTTTGAGCACTCGGTTTAGACGAAATAGGACGATGGTTTGATTCCCAAGTAGATTTCTTGGGAAGTAATCTGCTTGGGAGTGTTGCGTAACACTTAATTTATCTATTTTTCTTCCCTCTACTCAAATCAGTTCAACTTTTTGTCTTTTTTTGGGTCATTGTGTGAAGATATCCAGTGTTTTTGTCTTTCATTCTTTTTCTCCGGCTCTAATTAATTGAGTTAAAGGTACGTACAAGTACACACACACACACACACAGCAGGTGAAAGCAAGCAAAGTGAAATCAGCCGTTTAAGTGTAAATCAAATTTATGTGGAAGAAACAAAAGATAACCACTTTAAAAGCATCTGAAATTAACAGTGATACTCAGCCTTTTTCCCACCCTGCTTCTGCAAAGCCCTGGTTACATTTAGAAACATAAGTGCATTTTTTTTTTTTTCTTGAATTATTTTGGTGCTGAAAATATTCCAGACCTTAATGATGCTTCAGACTCCTATGGCAGAGTCTAAGAGGCAGGAAGTCTTTGACAGTTTGCCCCCCCCCCAGCTGACCTTAGGTGGCAGACTTCATAGGGCTCCGGGCAGCTGAATCTACCCACCACCACCCTCCACCCCTTCCCCCTCAGACTTCAGGTCAGTGCATTTGAAGAGGAGGTTGCTAACTTTGTGACTTGCTGAGTTTGTGAAGAGGCAAATGAGACTTCTCATGCTGAAGTGTTGGCATGTCCCAGGAGAGAAGACAGAAATAAAGACAAAGTAGATTGGGATGGAATTAGAGGAGATGTGGGAAACTTTAATAGGTTACAAACCATCGAGCGGAGGAGGCTTTTGAGGAATCGGGCCCCACGCATTTGTGTTTTTTAATCTCAAAGGTTAATGGAAGATGCACGTTTTAATTATTCACATGATGATAAATGTGCTTGTGTGTTCTTTAACTCATTCATTTCCTACTGGTGTATGAGTGTGTGTGTGTGGATGGGTGAATGTGAGACGCTGTAAAGCTCTTTGGGCACCATGAGAGTGTAGAAAATGCACTAAGTTCAGTCCATTTACCATTCATTTAGTAAAAGTATTAGACGTATCCTACACATGTGTATCCTAAAAGTAGATTTTATGCAGTTGTTGTTGGATTCCACCTCAGATCTAGTAACTTTCTTTGGATATTGTTTCTCGTCGCTTTTCCATTGACCCTCAAATATGCAAAAGTAATGTGCATAAAAATTAACCTCATGGAAAAACGACAATTTCGCCAAAACTCTGGTTTTTCAATTAAAAGTTTTTGCAGTGGCAAGAGGTGGTTTTTCGGGCTTTGCGAAATTGGTATCTAATGCAAAACTGCAATGGAAATAATTTTTTTCGCAAGTAGAGTCATGTGAATTAAAAGAAACAATGTGGATGGATGTTAGAACAAGAGAAGAAGAAGAGTTTTAAAAGAAACATGATGCGGTTTGTGTGGACACACCAGGAAACAGAATAATTTTCATTTAGTACAGAATAAAGGGGTTGTATGTATATAATAATAATAATAATAATAATAAAAATAATGAATATATCTTTAAATAAACATATTTTATGCTCATCGCCATGTTTATGGAAAGACTTCTCGTGTCAACTTAGGATAATAAATAAACAAATCATCATATTTGTGATTCAATGGAAAAAACGACATTACACACTTCTGGTTTTTGGACATTTAGTAAATATCGGTAAAGTTTTGTGCATAAGCCTAATGGAAAAGTGACTACTGTTTCAATTAAGCTGCTGTTTATTGATTAATCTGACAAAACTATGACTTATAGATTCACAACATCACAGTTGGACAGAAGACAGATCAGGACTGCTGTGATCAGTGGAAGTACTGTGCAAATGTCTAAGACCACCTTTAGTTTTGTTGTTTTTTTCAGGGTTGGAATGAACATATATATTTACTTCTCATTCTCTTTTCCTCACTTACAACAAGAAAATATGGGAAATATGTGCACAGTCTTAAAACCGACATGTAAAAACTGAAATAAATGTGTTCTAAAGCTTAAAGTCTATTCAGTATGACCCCTGACCCCGTGACAAGAAGCAGCACAAACCGTTAGAAACATTGGCCATTAATGCAATAAATCTCATATTGTCTGAAAAAAAAGGGTTAAAGACATGTTAAGTGCAAAGGGAGGTCACACTAAATATGATCACTTGGGTTCATAGAAGCTGTTTTTTTCCCTGAAACGTATGTTTTATCCTGTTGTTCATCTGTCACATCCAGATTGCATCTTAAAACAGAGACTGAAAAATGCGTATGTGGTCATTAGAACTTTGCTAAACCAACAAACCTAATGTTGGCCTTAGACTTTTGTACAGTACTATTCATGTGTAGTTTATTCGGGGGGAGGCAAGGGGTATGGTTTCGTTTCAGTTGGCTTGTTCGTTTAACACTAGTAGTAAAACTGTTGGTTGAATTTATACCACATTTGGTTTATCGATTACCAGTGACCCAGAATAGATGTTGTATTTTGGAAAAAGTCGGTCAAAGTTAGAATTTTTTAATGAATTTTAAAATCTTTTTTTTTTTCCTCCATTCACTTATAATGGATGAAATTTCAAATTTCTGTTGCGGCAAAACTGTTGGGTGAATTCATACCAAATTTGGTTTATAGATTGCCAGTGATGCATAATAGATGTCATTACATTTTGGAAAAAGTATGTCAAAGTTACCATTTTTATGAATTTTTTTCAATCTTTTTTTCCCCCATTTACTTATAATGGTTGAAATTTCACATGTCTATAGCAGCAAAACTATTGTTTGACTTCATACCAAATTGTCTTTGTAGACTGCCAGTGGCCTTGAATGGACCTCTTTACATTTTGGGAACAGTAGGTTAAAGTTCAAATTTTTAATGAATTTTTAAAATCTTCCCATTTACTTATAATGGGCGAATATGTGCAGGGGGCGGGGTTTGTTGTGCCAGGCACCACTTATTTGGTTCTGATTCAGGTTATGACTTTACGAACCTTGAGAGGAATCCCCTCTAGAGAAAATAAACCTTGTGAGAACAATCACTCTGGTTATTGGAGAGATACAAAAACGTTATCTCTTTTGGACGAGTGCACATTTCAGTGACTGAAATATTGCCATGAAATTTAACACCAACTCCTACATACTGATAGATTAGTTGGACAGAAGTTGCATCATGTTTCCACCTCAAATGAACCAATTCAGTGTTTGTTTGGAACCAAACCAAGACTACTTCCTCTAAGGGGTCTCGGTGCTGATCTACAAGTGTGATTACTGTGTTCACACCTGCCCTAATGAATTGCACCAAAGGGGGGAAACACAGCGACGCAGTTCTGTTTCACTGCACTCAAACCTGCAGGCATGAAAGCACCCTTCTAATATATATTTATGTTGACTAGTCCTGAGCTGCTTCCATCATCATTTCACCACATACTGTGCATGTATGTGTGCCAAAACAAAAAGGATGATGTTAACTGTCCGAGATGCATCTAAATCTAACAGCCGTGTCAGTCCAGCCGTGGTATCCCCTGGGGTACTGGAGTCTAAAAACCACTTAATCAGCTTAAGGTCACAATGATTTAAAATGAGTATTTGTGCAGCTGCGTAACTTGAAGTTGAACCAAGAAGGTTTAACAGTGTGGAGTGAGTGTAAATGGGTTTTACAGTGTAATGGAGAGAGAGAAGGAGTCTGAAAGTGAAAAAGACTGATGTGCTCTCAGAGGGGGGTGGGGAAACAAAACAAAACATGCATGTGTGTGTTTACATGCACGCACACACACAGACCCTATCGACATACAGTAGGTACATGGTGATAAATGAACGTTGTTGCAAGCATGTGGATGCATATTCAACCACACTCCACCTCTACCTCCGTCTCTCTCTCTCTCTCCATCTTTCTGCATCTGTCACCACCACAGGATTATTCAGCAGGATACCTTACACCGCTGTTGCAAAAAATGTAGCCTGGAAAACCTCTACTCTAAGCAAAAACACAACCATTCATCTCCCTCCGTCTCCCTGCTCCCATGTTGACTCTCCACCTTCTTTTTCTTTCACCACAATTTTTCCCATCTCAGGTTTTGTCAGGAGCTCCTTTTGAGATGGAGGACCTTTGTGGAAAACCTTATCCCCGGTTTTGTGGTTTCCTATTAAGTTACACGGACATTTGGGAATTGAGATGTTTAAATAAATGTAATTTCAGTAATGCCAATGTCAGGCTGCGGAGAGCTCAATTGGGACTTATAATTTTTATTCATTTGTAATGTAGACTCTCCATTGCTATTTTTTTTCTTGCAAGAGGTTTATAAAATATGAGCACACTGAAAATTTAATTAGTTTCATGGCAGTAAGGAAAATAAAATGCAATGCAAGAGAGATTTTTTTTTTGTTTTTGTAGTTTCGTGAAGTCTGAAAATAACATGTTAATTTACTCGTAACTCTCTTGTGTGTTAAAACAGGTACAAGTTATGTTTTCAGTTAAGCCTGGAGGAAATTTTTCCTTTCTAACCACCTAAGAAACATCTGCAACATCTAAAATCTCAAACACCATGCGAGGTAACTGGCATGTGTTTCTCGCCAAAGGCATCTAAAGAGCTTCCAGTTTCCTTATGTTTGGTTGTGAGTGCAGTGACATGGTCTTCACCTCCCATTTACTGAACTCTAAAACCAGCAAAGGGGGGGGGGGCACGCGTGGCATTGTATATTGCCTGTGTAATCTATGAAATCTAACTCAGAGCAGTAAATCAAAAGTTTGTGTGTGTTAGTGAGAAATCATATCCGACCCTGAGGTGCCATCTGAGAGGCGTAACAGACAAGTCTCTGCTTATATCCCTGTGTGGCTTTCAGACAAACATAAACATGGCGCTCTTTTACCTCCTTCTCTGAATTTCAGCAACGGAGAAGATTAAGAACAGACAGTGATGAGCGATTGACGGTGGGAAAATACTGCTCCTGATGGAAGCGTTAAAAATCTAGTTTAACCTTTGAACACATACATGTACAGTATGCAAACGTCTTCTCAGTAAAGGCAATATTTGCTGTAAAAACCACTTAAATCAGATACTGTGATGGGAAAAAATTATTAGACCACCCTGGTTTTCTTCAATTTCTTGTTCATTTTAATGCCTGGTACAACTACAGGTAGATTTGTTTGGATAAATATAATGAAAAAAACAAAACAAAAATAGCTCATAGTAATTTAATTTCAGAGCTGATGTCTATCCATTTAATATGTTTTCTTGATTTAAAAAAAAACAAAAAACAAAATGACTTCAGTTCTTACATCAATATCTATGGCATTGTACTGACAAAAACAGTGCTTTGAGGCCCCGTCCAGACGAGTCTGATACGGCGTATTGTTTGAGACCGTGTCAACAAGACGTTACATAAAATCCGGCCATACCTCACCCAACAAGCCACCCAGCTCCTGGTACAGGCTATGGTTATCTCCCGTCTCGACTATTGCAATGCCCTCCTTACAGGCCTCCCAGCATGTGCCGTGAGACCATTACAGATGGTCCAGAATGCG
>JAQQZY010000020.1:3064087-3076784 GCA_030068375.1 Ostorhinchus rueppellii | reverse complement strand
AAATGTATCAGAGTAAAAGTATTAAATTCATCCAAAATATGTAGTGCAGTAAAAGGGGAAGTAGGAGGAAAAATAATACTCCAAAAAAGTACAGATACTGCGTTTTAGTACTTAAGTACAGTACTTAAGTGGTTCCACTTGGTTACTACACATCTCTGGTTAGTGTAGTTTTATTTCGAGCAGACGGAATCAAACAACATAGAGCCGTTCAACATGATCAAACAACATTTTCTGCGCTCGAAAAGGAGTGGGAAGAAGAATAATTTATAGACTCCGCCCCTTTGTGCAAACTAATAGTTAAAAAATTAATTCTGCTTCCTTTGCTTTAACACACTTGTTTCTATATATTTTTACAATAATCATTCACATACACTTTTTCAGTTCCTCACACACAATCAGATTTATAGAATCAACTGTATGAACAATATTATTTATATACATTTTAAATATTTACTACAAATACAATTTTCCATAATTGTGATAATACTCCTTATCATAATAATTAATTTCTATACTATGTTATTTTATGCATACTTTTATGTTACAACTCGATATTCACTTATTCAGATAATGTTCTATATTTTGTTGATTTATACATCCTTTTAAATGCACATATTAAAGAAGACATTTTCTAATTCTGATCCAGATTAGTCCACAGATTTACACTGACTTCTTTATGTTTGTTCTATACCTAGTTTTCTTGTAGATTTCAGTCCCCTTTAAATTGTACTGACTGTGTCTGTTGGAATATTCAGTGTAATATTTCGACAGAACATTTGGATGACACTGCACGGATCTACTCTCACAGTTATCCTCTAGAGCTGGAATGAGCAGCATCGCCAAACCTCTTATCAGGATATAAATTTTCATCTGTGCAGCTTTGTGTGCTCACATAACATGACTGTTTTAGACGTCTGGGTCAGTTTTTCAAGGTTCGAACATTTTTGCAGCAAGAATCTCTCAATCACAACAGCCCAATAGAAGTCTGGGATCTTCAGGAAAAAAAATGTATTAAAGTCAAAGGAGAGAAACTAATCATTTTTTGACCCCGTTTGAATGATGCATGAGTTTAGATCATTTTACAAGTCAATAAAGTTGCGGTTTGTTGTAAAACTGTTGTATTGTAAATAAAAGTTCACTCTCCTGTCAGTTGCAGAGGTGACGTCAGTATAACGTTGTTGATCTAAAACCTGTTCAGAGTTGATGAATACGACTCTGCAGCTCCAACATGACCAGATGTATAGGGATTTCCACTTCTTTTAATATGTTTTTTACCTGCTCCTTAAAGAAGTGGTGAATTATGCTGAGGCGGCACACATTTTGGTATTAGTCACATGTATCATGGACAATAAGAGATGCAGTCCACTCAGCTGTGTAACATAAAACTAGATGTTGCTTTACAGTTTTTAACACAAACTGCAATATTTTTGACATGGAACATCATACTTGAAATAGACACAACTTAAAAAAAAGTATTTCTTCATATTGACCACTGTTCATATATATATATATTTTTTTTCCCCCAAAATTAGGGGTCAATGGAAGGGGCGGGACTTGAGCTCCTTTACTTAAATAATACTAAATAACATTGTGAAGTGGTTTAGAATAAACTCACAGCAGTCTGAAAATAGACTATTACAATGGTTTTATTGAATAAATAGTAGAAATTGTTCATAATAATCATGTTCATATTATTACCTGTATTCGGGTTGTTATTGTATTCTATTGAAGCAGCATAAGTGGTATTAAATATTTAAATTAATAAAGGTAGTGACAGGTGACCACATCAAACAGGCTTTTAAATTTAATAAAATTACAGATTTCTTTAAAGTTGGAAACATTTAATATCATGCAAATAGACAAGTCAATAAATGTCAGAAATGCCTTATACATTGTTTTGTTTTTGATATCTTAGTGCAGAAATGTTACATATTTTAGTTTTAAGCAAAGCAGCTTCTCTTAAATATACATGTTTTTAGCTTTATTGTAGTTATCGGTGCATAAAAGTAAAGGGGATATGAATTACACTGAACATCATTAGAAAACGATGTTATCTACGATCATGTGGTTAGAAATTGTAAAATTCTCAATTTCAGCATTTGAGGTTTTGTAGTTTTTTTACGCCACTTGTTGGATGTTTGAATCAATGAAGCTCTCGTCATGTCTTTTTTTTTTTTCAGCTGGAGATCTTGAGTCTCATTACAGTCATTACAGACTTCATCTAAATGGACAGGGGCCTCCTTTGACTGCGGCGGCGGTGGGCACATCATCACTGCTGCTCATCATTAGTGTCACGGCCAACTTATTAGCTGTAAAATAGCGTGGCAGGCATCAAGAAGACAAGGTCACTTAATGATGACACTTGATGACCTGTGCCCGCTTACCTCATACCGCAGCTGCTCCAACGTCAAAACGTCTACTCCTCCGCTAAAGACATCTGGTGCAGGAGCTCGTCTGTTTAAGTCAAATACGTTCATTTGCATTCCACTGCTTCTTTTTTCCCTTTCCGTGCTTCTCTATATTCAGGACAGAGTTGCAGAGCGCACACTCACTTCCGTTTTCTTGGGATAGGTTATCCACAAATATTACTCACAGATTTTGGAGGGAAAATTTCTTGCCACCCACCTTGTTGAACCTGAACATAACACGAACTTCATATCCTCTTCGCTTCAGTCTGCGCTCTAATTTCCATCTCCTCTACACTGGGCTTAAGTTTACACTCTGTGGCGTAGGGGGCATTACAGTATGCACAAAGGGTAAAGCCAAACCAGTGGTGGAATGCTCCCAAGTACTCAAATACTGTGTACATTTGAAGCACTTATACTTAACATGAATATCTCCATTTTATATAACTTTACATTTCAGTTCCTCTACATCCCAGAGGCCAATACTACACCCTTTCCTCCACTACATTTATACGACACTTTTAGTTGCTTTTCACTGGTTTTCATTCGCCTCCCATTAAGCAAAAACCATGCATCTCCAAAATGTGTTGATGTTAAATATTTGTGGTAAAATGAAGGATGAAGTGTTCCTTCATGGTTTAATAAACTCTTGAAAACACCTCTTCAGCTGGAAAACACATTTCCACAAAACACACTTGTTTGTCAGAGTTCATGACAAGTTAAGTTTTTCGACGCTACAATTGATGGAAGATGTGAGAGTATATGGTGCATTGCAGGACATTTAACCGCCAAAGAGTCAATTCAGTACTTTAAATTATGTCAACTTGAATTTCTGAAGCCGTAAAATGCAACATACAGCTGAAAAATATATGCAGAAACATCATATTTAATAGAAACACTCTTATAAGGATCATTTTACTGTGCAATGACTACTTTGATCTTCACACTGTCAGTTCATTTAGCTGATAATAGTAAAAGTTTAGGTTTTGTGTAGTGTTGATATTATAAACTGTCAACAGCAGGAGGAAGTCTGGTATTAGAACAGTGGTTCCTAACCTGTGGGGCGCACACCTCCTCATGGAGCTCCAGAGATCCCAGAGGGGGCACGAGGCTTTGTCTACATTGAAGGGGGTACGAGCCCAGGATGATAGGGGGGAAAATGACGAAAAAGCACAGACTCACTGCAAATGCAAAGGAAATACAGGAGATTCCCCCCATGTTGACATGTCCAAATGCAAATGCAAGCAGTTTCTAGTAGTGTTTCTGAACAAGGGCAGTACCCCATGTGGAGACCCTGTGTAAGACCACCCATTACAAACTTGTTTTGGGGTGGAAATCCCATACATCTGCCCCTGTCTGAAAATTTTCTTGGGGGGGCAGGAGGTTCATGATACCATTTGTGGGTCTTTGTTCAAAAAAGTTTAAAAACTACTTTATTAGAATCGACGCTATGTAATCACAGACTCATGACTCCCTCTAGTGGTCATTGTTTACACACATTTTATCGTGCTTTCTTTAAATTAAGTGATAGTTGCTTATTTTGACAGTCAGAATAACACTATCTTGTCATCTTTACATGCTGAATCAGCTGATAGTTTACATTATAGCTCTGTTAGCTTAGCTGTGTGTTTTGTGCTATTTATGTTGTCAGTAGCTGAACTAAAGGTCTGTTTAGAATCAAACAAACAAGGTTAGAACTGTCACAATTTAGTCTCAACTCTGGAACAACAAACAGCAACTTGGCAAAGATAATAACGTCCCATAATACCTCTATACCTTCATAAGCCTCAGAATCAGACTCAGTGGTGTAGAAGAAAAGCGGCCTTTTCAGCATCATCCATTCTTTTTATATAAAGCTGTGTCCAGTGGAGAAAACAACGACAGTGCTTTCAGTTTTTACCACTTTTTCACTGTTTTTGACTCTAAAAGTTGTTTCCTAGTGGTTCTTATCCCATCTGGTCACTTTCAGATGTTTTAGTCGAAGGCTCAGTGGCATCAGTTTTCATCACTATGGGAGACGGGCAGAATGACTCACTACTCCCTCTAGTGGTCGCATCGATGTAAATCCATTCAGTTCATTTTCACAGTTCAAAACACTGGCGTCTTTGGCAGAACTTCACAGTTCTCTGTCGTAGACCTCTGATTATAGTATCAGTTGATTTTCTGTTTAACTATTTGGGAGTAAGAATACGATTTGTATCCCCTTTAAGTAAAGGATCCTGCTCCTGAATCCTTCTTCTAGCCCTGGTTTGAACTCTGTTTTAGCCAGTTTGTGTCACTGTGGTTCCCAACGACCAGAACAGAGAAATAAGATCTGAGTCGACCACAAATAAGAGACTTAAAGACGATTCAGATGGACAGGGACAAAGAGAAGAGCTGGTGTAAAATGTGAAGCAGGAACTTTCCCCTGGAGCACAATCATTGCAGAGTGTTAAAGTCTTCTGGGCCTCATCCCTTTGAAGCTTTATGTCATTCAGGATGACTCATGGGGCTTTATGAGCAATTTTCCGAGTGTTTCAGGTCTCTGAAGTCCAACAGCTTTTGGAAGCAACGATCACCAATTTATTGGCAGAAGACAGATCAGCGCATCCCTTCTGAAAACCACCCATGCTCCTCCTCTTCATTCTCCTTCCCCCATCTTCACCTCCCCCTCCTTCCTTCATAATGTTTTCATAGGGCCAGAACAAACACAGGGTGAGGGGAAAAGTCTCGCCTGCCAAAATTAGACCCCCAACTTTCTCCATCCCTCTCTGTACGCTGCCACACTTCCTTCATTCGCAGAAAAAGCCAGCGATGCAGACGTCGGGAGGGTGAAAAGAGTGAAAGAAAAACAGTGTTAGCAGAGTAGGAGGAGGATGGTACCATTAACACTCCGGGTTGCATGTTGTTCTTTGATTCCCCGGTTCTGCAGGGTCAACAGCGATCAGGTGTGATTAGCTGTGTGAGCTGACGGGAGGTTTAGCTGTAAGCTCAGATCAGAGGCAGTTAATAACTCTTAGGCCTGCATGCAAACAGCCAAGACAAAGCAAGCCGAAAAAATGTCAGCCGCAATTATACGCTCTCTTCCTTATCTCCTCTTTCTTTTTGTCTGTGTTTTATATTTTGTCATGGTCATTTTTGTGAGCAAATTAATCAGATTGGGTAATAAGATTTGCCTCAGACATGGGCAGCAGCTGACCCGTAACTGACTTTTATTCATACTTTAGTTTGTTTTTCCTCCCCAAGAGCTGCTCATTATAATCATTTCATTTAAAACCATAAAGTTTAGGAAAAACATAACAAATAGCTGCAAAAAAAAAAACAACAACTTGTCAAGGTTGAAATTTAACATGTGTAATGTTAATTTTATTATTTGACCATTTCTTGTATGACCTCCAAAACGCAGCTGCTTTTGCATTTGTGAAAACATTGACCTTCTGAAGTTAGAAGTTTGTAATCTGACAACGGCGATAAACAGACTTTGTGCAACACGGCAGCTGATTCCAGCGTCTCTGTCTGTGTTTATAATAAAAGGGTTTTCTCCCTGTTTGAAAAGATTAATACCACTACACCCTGGCTGTCAAGACTGTTTAAATTTCTCAAAACTTTCCCCACCACTTTTCTCTCAGCACTGGCAAAAAAAGCAATTACAAAAATAGCTGTGTTTTTTTTTTTTTTTCTTTTCCCTCCACTGTGCCTCAGTGCTTTCTCCTGTGTCCACTCTGGACTCGGTACTCTGAGAATTAAGGACAGGTTTTACAAAGAACAGATTCTCTCTGACCTGTGTTTTTTCATGGCCTTTTAGTCCATATTTAACCTTTATGATTCTTGCTTATCTCTGGTCTTCTTAACTTTACCTGGAACATATTACTCACACATTTGGAAGTAGTGGGTAAGATGTACTCTGCTGATGAAATCCTGAACGAATGAACAAGTAAGAATGAACGAAAAAATCCACATGCGTTTTTTTTTTTAAAGGTGTTCTATGTTGTATTGGTATTCCACACTCTGAACAGCAGGGGGAAGTTGTGCACCAGAAAACACTTAGGACTATCAAAACTACCAACATTTATTTATTTATTTATTTTATATTATTTTATTTCTATTTAGGCCAACAGGTTACATACAATGTAAGACATTCCCTTGTCTTTCTTTTTTTCTGTCCTCATTCCTTTCTTAACATAATTTATCTTACAATTTACAAGTTTACAGGTTCTCTTATGAATTACTAAAAAAAAAAAGTAAATAAAAATAAATATAATTATGTCAAAGAAAACCACAAGGAATTTGTAACCATAGTCATCCTAACACTACTACCAACATTTCAATGCTTTAAACTAAAGCAAACTATCACACTGTCTTATAATCATCACATATTATATCAGCTGATAGTTTACATTACGGATCTGTTAGCTTAGCTGTGTTTTTTGTGCTGTGTTGTCATTAGCTGAACTAAAGATCTATTTGGAATCATCCAAACTCTCAGAAGTGTCACAGTTTAGTCTGAACTGAACCGCGGATCAACAAACAGCAACTTAGCAAAGATAATAACATCCCATAATAACTTTATACATTCATAAGCCTCAGAATCAAACTCACCTGTGTAGAAGAAATGCTGCCATTTTAGCATCAAAAGCCATTCTTTTCATTTACAGCTGAGTCCAGAGGAGAAAACAACAACGATGCTTCTAGTTTGGGTTTTTTTAATCACTTTGTCACTTTTTTTTACTGTAAAAGTTGTTTCTCAATGGTTCTCATCCCATCTGGTCATTTTTTGACGCTTTGGTCAAAGGTCCTGTGGTGTTAGTTTTCCTCCCCATGGGAGACCGGCAGAATGACTCCCTACTCCCTCTAGTGGTCACATAAATCCTCGAGCCCATCATCTAAAGCCAAGTGGCCTGTGTGTGTGTGTGTGTGTGTGTGTGTGGGGGGGGGGTGTTCACACAAAATCTGTTCAGAGCTGACTGCTGCAGTTTGGCATATTTATATATTTTTGGTCAAACAGAGTAGCCAAAACAGCAAGTTCATAGGACCAATATTTTGGGAGATATTAGTAATTTTAAAATACAGTCGCCTTACAGTCACGTTGCTATACCCTGAACTCTTTGGTGGAGACTGCTGGACAAATGCAGTACAGCATGCATGAATACACAACAGCATAAAAACTACCACATCTAGAACCCATGGATCCCACAGGACAACGCACTAGCTGTAAATAAATTCATTTGATGTCTCTACATTTGAATCTTCATAGCTATTTATTTTAAACACTCCAATGATAATTTTACATCATGTTTTAATAGAAAAAAGTACAAATACAATACAAATCCCCTTTAAAAGTTATATTCATGGATGGATGGATGGATGGATGGATGGATGGATGGATGGATGGATGGATAGATGGATGGATAGATGGATAGATGGATGGATGGAACTTTGATGCCACCATGGGGAAATTTAACAGTAGCAATGAACATCACATCAGTGCAAAAGAGAGGTAGGTAAAAATAGATGTTCTTAAAAATATATTGTTTTAAAATAATAAGTGTGAGTTTACAGACATTTATATATTTACAATGAGTTACAGTAGTTACACATATACATTCTGTGATATGGGGGTGGTGGTGGGTTTACTGTGCACTGTCATAAAGTCTGTTGGCATGATACATCCAGTTCCAAAGTCCTCGTACAGCTGCAGAACACAGTAAGAGTTAAATTTACTTTCAGGCACCTGAGGTTGTAATTAATTTGCCAGTTGAGATCTTGTTTGGTGTAATTTGAGGACTCTGGATGATTACTTTAATCAGTTATGTTTAACTCAAATACAGTATAAACACACAAAGCGTGCATGTGTTTTTTCTTCTGCAAACTGTATCTGTGTGTGCGGTGAAAAGCCAACCCAGCACATGTTGGATGACTCTGTAATTAGCCAGCCATCAACACTAGATTAAATTGACTTTGGACCTGACGTGACAAGGACTATGAGGCTCGTACCGCCGTCAGCCCGCTGGAAATCCAATTATATACAGTCAAAGCAACAAAGAGTTAACACAGAGGTATAATTGGGCTCTGTATGGACTGTTGCGTGTGTGTCCCACCCTCAGCTTGTGCATGGGTTGACTGACAAATTGTTTTAAGGAAGTAGTTGCCAAAATGTGTAATGACTTGAAAATGTCACACCAAGTTATTCCTGAAGCTTGTCCAGACTTGCTCCAACTCATTAGGCACTAAAATATGTGTGTTCACTAATGGTAATAGATTGATTGATACCTTGAAATGTTTTTTCCCGTTATGAAATGACACCAACTGTTGGAAAAGGTTTGTACTTAAATGTCTGTGTAATGAGAAGGTGATTTATTAAGACGGCAGGTAATTACACAACATCAGAAAGAGGCCGATTTGAAGGTGTGTTGGAGGATCAT
The DNA here is from genome assembly GCA_030068375.1 of Ostorhinchus rueppellii. Classification (NCBI taxonomy): domain Eukaryota; kingdom Metazoa; phylum Chordata; class Actinopteri; order Kurtiformes; family Apogonidae; genus Ostorhinchus; species Ostorhinchus rueppellii. Next base: position 3,067,978 of record JAQQZY010000020.1, on the reverse strand, counting down.
AAGGCGCCCTGAGGTACCAAACACCAGCAATCCTCATTTACTGAAGAAAGCAACATGTCAAAACACTTTACTAAAGCTGCAGTTGAGCAATTAATGCAGCAAATTATTCAGAGCGTCTGTAGAATTACATTATCTCACCAGAGCTTCTAAAAGTCAAACTGAGTTACAGACTAATAAAGTAGACGCAGCAGCTGCAAAACCTTTCTGTGACTTCTCAATATGATGCATTAGCTCCACAGTAAACATCAGGCTTCAGTGTAATGACTGTGCAACTGCTCTGTGTTTTTATAATATCAGTACTAATTATGTAATATTGCATTTTGTACTTTTTTTTAAAGAGACGAGTACGTAGCTTAGGTTGCTGCTACAGACCACAGCATTTATGAGTTAATTTACAAACCCAGTCTCCAGTAGAGCTTCTAAAGTATATAAAATATAACATCATGCAACTTTCCTGTGCTTTTCTTCTTTCTTTTTTTTCCATTTGACTTTTATCAACAGTCGTCACTTTTCCACTGACCCTCAAATATTCCTGCAAAAATCAAGTGGATTTCACCAACCTGTTTTAATTCCTACTTAATTTGTTACATCTATAACTAGTTACATCACGACATTTGTACATATAAGGTCAAGACTTCAGATGAACATTTCTCCAGTTCGACATAATTGTTTATCAGCAGCAGTGGTTGGAGTAAAAACTGAAAATATGTCCATACTTTGAGCCGATTACCTAAAATGTTCAGTTGTTGGTTGAACAGGACAGAGCAGCATGGTCAACAACCTAGAGGGGGCGGGGCATGAAGTGGCTCATTTGCATTTAAAGGGCCAGCGCTCCAAACCACCTTTCTGGTGTCATTACTCAGAAATAGTGTTGAAGATGGACCTGTGGAGTTGAATTAATGAAGAATTCAGACCCAAGCAGAGCATTTACAGTTTATGTAGAGCACAGGGACATGTTTGAAAATGCATGGATGTACACCCTACTAACACCTACACTCTTCCACGAGTGGGGTCAAAAATTACCCCAATTAAAATCAATGTGTTTTTGCATTAAACTGGGTTGTTATTCTTCAAAATCTTTCAAATTAGATTTGTAATATTTTCATATTCCAGGTATTCCTCATAAAACATGTTTTCTGACATGAGGCCATTTGAATTTTTTATTTATTTTTTCATTAATTTTAAGAAATTGCATTTTTTTGTATCACTACCCCAGAATGCAAATGGCCTCATGTCCCAAACATGTTTTATGTGGAATACATGGGAAATGAAAATATTACAACTTTTCATTTGAAAGATTTTGAAGAATAACAACCCATGGGGTCATTTTTGATTTTTGTGTGTATCTAAGGGTTAAAAAAAAGCAAAATATCACTACTTTAAGTTTGAGAAGCTGTTCGTTTTACATAATTCCATTATTTTCTTTATTGTAATTCTATGTGGTCAGGCTGTAGAAAATCTACCCGTTGATGCCCCAATGTCAAAAATCACAGTCCTTTCCAAACAGGTAGGAGGGCTAAATACATGATTGACAGCTGTTATAACCAATCTCTGATCATATTCTGTCAGATATTGGACGTGAGACAGGAAATCTATTGCTCAGTGTCTCAATATGTAAGTTTACAAAAGTGGCCTGAAATGCCATTAGTTTCAGTTGTCTGCATATTTAATCTTTACATTTGGACCAAGAGGAGAGAGCTACAAAAGGAAGGTGTGCATTTTAAATTCCGGCGTTCTATTTCCTCCTGACTTCAGCTCCAGTACCTTTAACATAGCCCCTGTTAACCTCATAACTCTTACTCCACAGTAAACATTTAGAGCAATAAAAGGAATAAAAACATGCCAGCATTTTAAAAACTATTTTTATTAGACTGCAGGGTAAGTAAAACACATTTAGTTCATACTGAAAAAAACCACTGCACCCCTCCCATCTTCTGTTAAATGTAACGCAAGGTTGTGTTAAAATGCTGACAAAAGGGATGGCAACAATTCCATGGAAAGGTACAACTCAGCAATTTAAAGTGATGATATTTAATTTTACCTCACCAAATTAGAAACGAAAAAAAGAAAGATTCTGCACAAGTTAAGATGAACGCTTGAATTGGAAGGTTAAAAGCATTCCTGAAAAACTACTGACGCATTCACTCATGGAAGTCCTCTGTTCAGTCAGTCTATATTTGTAAAAGGAAAAGACAGAGCGGTGTGTTGCCCTGTGAAAGTGGTTTGGCTTGTTAGTGCAGATGCTCGCCTCTCCTGCATTCACATGCATTATACATTTTCAGACTCATCTTTCATTCCCTTGTCTAAATAGGAGGCCTGCCGTGATGACATACAGAGCAGCCTGGAGACAGGTTGGGCCGGCGAGCCTTGGCAGCGGACACCTTGGACACATCTCACATCTACCTGAACTGCGATCCTGTCAGCTTCAGTAAAGGATATATCAGCAAACGGACACTAAACAATGCCAGCATGCAGGGCTTCTGTGGAGACTCCTGAATAGAATCAACCCCGTTAAAGACCCCCATGTCAAAGCTTGTAATTAAGTCCTACTAACAGCTATGTCCATTATTTCCTGTCTCCCATTCTTTGTATTAATTTAGTCGTAATTATAGTTATTGCAATCATACAAGACAAAGGTGGATACGACTGCAGTATCACACCCCGGACCAATGTGGGAGTAGACCATAGTCGAACGTTAGCCAAGCTTTACTACACTTATGAAATAACTCAGCAGCCTAAGCATTGAGCTATTAAGGAAGCACTGTTCTTAATTAGATGAAGACATAAACTCTTTAGATGAGTCGATAAGAAGGAGCAGCCTAATGTGATCTCCAGCAGATTGAAAAGCATTTAAGGCAAAGCACCAGTGACTGCTCAAATGGGATTGTGACCGCAGCTTTGGTCCCATCAGCATTTAGCTTCTGTACCCCCAGCAATGTGGCTGACCCAGGAAAAAAAAGGGACAGAGTGATTACTAATGCACACAGAGGGCCTTCCAGTATTGGCAGGTATTCCACACATGATTCCCTATGCGAGAAAGGGGGGGGGGGACAAAAAACAGCTAACTCAACCCATTAGAAATTTTACCACAGTCTTAATTAAAAGGACTCACAATGAAAATAAAGGAAAGTTTGGATAGTGTGTAAATAAAAGCAGAATGTAATGACTTGCAAATCTCATACAACCATATCTTATTCACAGTAAAACACAGAAACCGTATCAAATGTTCAAATAAACAACAAAAAATATACCAGACATATGTATAAAGTCTACTAACTCAAAAGGAACACCACTCCTGTGCATGTGGGAGCGCAGGGAAATAAAAACATTTTTGGGAAGAGATTAAGAATATCATTGAAAAACAAGGATTTCTAAGCAGTTTAAATTGGACCCCATGGTGTTTCTTTTAGCTGTTTGTCCAAATCAAAATAATTATAGTCAAAGTGAATTCACATTTATAGATCTCGGTCTTTTGTCTGCAAAACAATGCATTGCACAGTACTGGAAAAATCCCAACAAACCCAGTATCACTCAGTGGTTCAATCAGATGTTGTCTTGCCTTCCATTAGAAAAAATAACCTATATTCAGAAAGACAAACGGCAAGTATTTGAAAAAATTTGCAGACCCTTCGTTAACTATGTCAAAGAGTTCGACCTAATAGGCAGTTCAGACGAGTACTTGTACTCGTCGTCTTCCGCTTATCCGGAGCCGGGTCACGGGGGTAGCAGCAAAGCCCAGACGGACCTCTCCTCAGTGACATCCACCAGCTGTTCCAGGGGAATCAAGACACGTCCCCAGGCCAGCTGAGAGATGTAATCCCTCCAGCGTGTCCTGGGTCGGCCCCGAGGTCTCCTCCCGGACGGACATGCCCAGAACACCTCCCCAGGGAG
>JAQQZY010000020.1:3045849-3061208 GCA_030068375.1 Ostorhinchus rueppellii | reverse complement strand
AGCAAGACAGGAACTAGGAATACGCGGGATAGGAGTTCAGGAACTTTACTATCTGGCGAAATAAAACAGACTGAGGCACGGTTAAATACTGTGCACCTGACGAGCATCAGCTGAGCCCGTCAGGTGCAATGAATCAATAATCAAGCCAAGAGAGGCAGAGAGAGACAGAGAGAAACTTAAAGGGGCGGAGACAGATAGAAGTGAACCATGACAGTGTCTCTGCTGTACTTTATGGCTGGACCCTTCAGCTGTCCACTCATTAACAGGTTTGAGTATATTGTTTTGGGGTTATCTGTATTTAATGCCTTGTCCTGCTGCGACCACATGTCTGCAAACTGAATAGCCCTGAGGGGATAAATAAAGTTATCTGAACGTAAATCTGAACAGATGGAGGTCATGTAGCGGCACACACTTATAACCACCAAAACCACCACTGAATCAACCCCATGTATCCACAGACTGTCACTCAATAAAGTATGAAGCTCATTGTTTACTCACATCTGTATTAAGGAATCATCAAGTTTTCCTCTTCAAACTTCAAAGTCATAGTTGGTTATTTCTACAGTCGTTCTTATAATCGTCATGTGCTGCATCAGCTGATAGTTTATATAATGGCTCTGTTAGACAAAACCATTCAAAAGTTAGTGTAAATAAATTCAGCTCTTATCGCTGCAATCCAATACATTTAACATCTTATATGACTTTTATCACAAATTCATTTTCAAATTTGTCAAACACCAGTGATATCCTAATTATCACAAATCCATTAGTCTTTCCATTATGCACCACTTGTACACCGGAATCCCTTCCCTCATGGTGAACAACTCTGAAAAGGACTCCGGCATAAACACAGTCTGGTTGTTTCCGTAACAAACCGAAATGTCACTCAAGCCTTTTCAGAAATTTTATTGCAAAGTGCATTGTGGGAATTTGAATTCCACGCAGCAGCTATTTCACTGTCTCTTCATGAGGGTTGAACCCAAATGTGGCTTTTACCTCCATCCACCGACTGGACTCATTCTTTAACCCTTTCATACATGAATTATGAGAACGTTAATCAAGATTTTTTTTTTTCCTAAGTGTTTTTATTCCTCTTTAGGTATTAAAAACCTATGTAATTGAACATTTTTTTATGAAGGTATTTTTCATAAAGTTGCAAAAATGTCCACTAAGCAAAAACACTTGTATTTACTGATATACTGAAGCCCTTTTTGCGCTTACTAAGGGTTTTCCTTTAAAGTCCAAATTCTTGCCTGTGTTGTACGTCGCTCTGGACAAAAGCGTCTGCTAAATGACATTGTAGAATTGTAGAATATACTATGTGAAAACGATGAAATAAAAACATTGAATCTGATGTTTTCTCACATTTTAACAAAATCTAATACTCGTCGTTTCTCGCTTCATGGAGGTAACATGCACAAAAAAAACCCTAAGTTTTTGCTTTAATTACAGTTGAATAAAAATAAAAAAGCAAGTGATTCACACTCAAACATGTATGGTCAGGTTCGTCAAGAACAAAAAAGTTACAGTGATATCAATGTCAGTGTATGGGATGATGTATAAGCGTCCAATGTGTTAGCTGATATGGAACTAAATAAACAAAATCCATGAATATACAAGAGAACAGCTGTAGAATAACTGTCCACTGGAGTGACCACTGTGCATGAAAGAGTTAAAACAACCCTGCTGGACTGTAGAATTTTACATCATAAAGATCTGGCTCATTTTCTTGCTGAATCTCTGAGAAATGTCTTTTACTTGGTCACCATAATTTCCCATAATGCACTTCGCAACAAAATTTCCAAAAAGGCAGAGGTGATGTTTTGGTTTATGTAAACAGGTGGACTGTGTTTATGATGGAGTTATCTTCAAAGTTTTTCACCATGAGGGAAGTGATTCAGGTGAATAAGCACAGGAAGACTAATGGGTTAGAGATAAAAAGGCCATCAGTCTGGTTTTACAAATCTGAAAAAAAATGTGTGATGGAAGTCATACACTGCTTTGACAGTGCCCACCTTATTGTCAGAAGGCCTGTTAGTCAGAAAATTAGTTTGTATTTTGTTGATAAATGTAACTTTAACCCTTTTCTGACAAAAGGGTGCCTCTGCTTTGTTCTCAACATTGCAATGATAATTTTAGGAACATTTTTTTTAATGTTTGAAAGTGCAAATATTACACACAGCCCCTTTAAATAGCTATTGTTTTTACTTGGTTTTAGCGTTATTTTTAGTTTTTAGGTGAATGAATAAAGTCTGATTTGTGTGATTTCCAAATCCATCGTTTATTAAAGGTCACATATTGTTCAAAACATTTTTATTCTTGAACACAATCAGTGAACCATACACATTACACTGGAGGAAAATTAATCCAATTTTACATCCTGTTCTTTTTTATTTTAGATGTTGCATTATTTATTGTAGTTTCTCATGTTTTTAGACTGTTTTTTCTGTTATTATTTCAGTTAATTACATTTTCTTTCCACTGCAGTTTCCTCTGCATGGACTAGACTTCTCATTTTATTCTTTGGTCTCTCATGGCTTTCACTGGTACTTACAGTCCTATATAAAACTGAGTCAAAGAACTGCACACGCAGTTACTCTGACAAACCCTATCTCTCACACATACACACACACATTTAGTTAAGCCCTCCGCGGAGCTTAATTGCCGTCTTGTTGTGGATTCTTTTTAGCACTGTGCTGATTGATTGGGGATCAGGGTCCTAATATGGCTCATTGGGGACGGGCCCTTTGACACGGCTCGGTCCCTCAACACCGGCACTGTTTGAAACCAGAGATCCCACTGCAGCCCCCTCCCACAAGCCTGGATGCCTCTCTGTTAAATGCTGCCCAGGTCAGAGGGCTTCACACACATACAGACGCACACATGTCAACACACACACACACACACACACACACACACACCAATACGTGGAGACTGTCAAGGTGTGCAGGCTGCTTCAACCAAAATCAGTCATTAAATCAGTTTTTATTATCAGGTGTTAGTAAAGACATAAGTCTGTCATTACACACTTTACCACACACAGTGATTTTCAGGCACAACAGGGCTTTCACACTCAGCTTGGACAAGGCCCACTTCCTGTTTCCTGTTTCCCAGAATCCCCTGTGTCTGTCTGTTGGTGATCCTTCTAGCACGTCTGGTCAAGGTCAGGTCTGGTAAAGTCTGTGGGTTAACTAAGTGTGTGTGTGTGTGTGTGTGTGTGTGTGTGTGTGTGTGTGTTTGTGTAAATCATGGTTTCTCCCTGAGGGTTACAAGGCCTAGATGGGGTATGTGGGGTTTCCCTGAACTCTGCCCTAAACCTCCCATGAACACACACACACACACACACACACACACACACACACACTCCTGCAGTTAAAAAACTCGTATACAGACGAGTTAACGTGAAAAGTGCTGCTTTCTTTTGGCAGTGGTTCGGAGTGTGAGAGTAACAGACAGAGGCACAGTGTATCTTAGGTATATCTGGGTATAAATAGAGCTTTTGTTTGCCGTTGGGGCTTGTATCCTGCGAGCCTGAGCCAGAGGATATTTAGTAATTTGTACAGCTTAAGTAGATCAATGCAGTTTGATGTAGAAGCCTAATAAAGGGTGGCCTTTTTGTCTATCACTTGAGCTCATTAAATCAATCAGTTTTGCATTTATTTGTCCTGGCGCCGATCAAATTGTGTGCGTATGACTAAAGGGCATTTTTGGGTTGGGATTCAAACAGAACAAACCTAGATTTAGCTCCTGTTTCATCTGGGAAGACATTTTAGCTGCACAGTCAAGTAAAACATCAGAACACAAAACACTTGTATGGTTTGTTAGGAATGTATGAATTTATAGAAAAAAATGTAAAGCAGAAGACCCATCTAGGAGTGAAGGGTATTGACAGGAGTGCTTGCACAAATTATTAGTCTTTTATTAAACTGTTAGATTTAAACATATTTTCCTTCATTACTTTGCCCTTTGGTAAAATAAGGCTAATGGACGAGTTCATGACCAAGAAAGATCTCTCAAAAACAATTATTATTTATTATTATGGCAATTATTTTTCATGTTCTGTGTAATCTGAGCTTTGTTGTGTACAACAGTGTCTGTATTGACTTTATACGAGCTTTGTTTGCATAAGAAGTCGAGCGGAGATGGATGAAAACGTTATAACTGCAACAGTAGCACCATGGGATTTTAGCCTTTTTTTTTTTTTTCATATTCAAATTTTATTACATAAACAGTACACTTCATTTCATCTAAACGGGGCTTCTTTGGCCCCCATGAACATAAAGTAAACCTAGCTTTAAAAATCTGTCCTGACATCTGCAGCCTGAGCCATGCTCCTGTGTTTGCCTCTGTTACACTGCACACAGTATACAGGCATGCCTCAATACTAACGTGTTCAAGACCCAACAAACTGACTGATGAATTGGTTGCCAACTCTTTTAAGAATCCATTTGGATTGATTTAATCGATTCGTTGTTGCAGCACTACCTGTGACCCTGAATTTGGACCTTTTGACTCTAAACATTATCTGTGACCAGGGCAGGTCATGGTCACCAGTCCTGTTGTGTTTCAGTGTCTTTGCTTCATTTGTTTATGCACAATGGTGTGAACGTTACAGAAAAATACAGACAGACTGACACTGAACAGGCCAACACACAATCCAACTTCAATAGAATAGAATAGAATTAAACCTTCATTTTGTCAGTAGTAGTTTGTCACACACATAAACATGCACTACACACCTTCTGCCTTTAACCCATCATGCTAATATGCAGTGTCAGGTGCCCGGGGAGCAAATGGGGGAGGGTTAAGTGCCTTGCTCAAGTGCACATCAACCAACAACTCTCCGCCAGTCCACGGAATCAAACCAGCAATGCTTTGGCCACAAGCCAACTCTCTCCACCCATCTAGGCCACTGTAAAAAGAACACTCAAAATTTGTTTGGCAGCTCTGTTCTGTTTAGTCCAATTATTTAATTAGTGCTAAAAGGACTGTATAAAATATCACACAAAACACTGAAAACTGTAAGGAATGTATGAAAGCTACAAGATAAAATATTAAATGTACATAAACTACTAAAGTACTACAAAAACTGCTGAAATATACAAAAAGCTAACTCTGTACCACATAAGAAATATGTACAACAAATAGGATACAGGCAGTATAGGCTAGGTACTGTAACACGGAAAAAGACCATAATCAAACCAACCAATCAGCTGATCAGTATCTTCACTCCCCACCCCCAAAGTATTTATGGCTGAAAACACATCATCATTCTGAAATTGATGACTTTGACTTTATAAACAGCAGGTAACTCTGTACTGAACACTAAAAGAAAGTGATACATTCCTAAATAAATCTGAATCACTGAGCATCAAACTGAAATCAATGTATCAATTAATGTGCAAATGAAGATCAAACTAACTATAAAAATTCAGAAGCTTAATATTAAACACTTCAATGTTCAGCTGATACCAATCCAACTAAAAAGAGGAAATGAACCTGTTTTTTTTTTTTCTCTAATATGCAACTAATTATGAGACCATCAGATGTTCCTGATTTATATATTACTTGTACTTCTCTCTCAAGCAAATTGAGTTTTTGTTCATTTCATTGTTGAATTTATTCTGTGTTAAATATAATAATTATTTCTAAAACTCTGTGAGATGTGGAGTCACTGTATATTAACTACAATGGATTTTTACAGTAGGAAACATGTGGTACCCATCAGGTAAAGCTGAGAAATGAACAATATTTATACATTTTTTTTAAAAATACTGGATTTTATAATAAAAATAATAAGTTAAGTTGGCAGAGATGTCACTTTTACATTCAACTTTTTTATTGAAAAACCATATCAGACTCGATGTATTATTCATTGGAAAGTATTTTTATTAGGTCTTATAACGTCTCTGGAGGGGATCTTTAAGGAACATCTGCTTGATGATGTCTGATGATTTATGTCGCTGTTTAACAGCTCTGCGTAACTGCGTGAACGTGTTTTAAGGTGGATTTGTCCTTTAACTAGATCTCAAGCCTTTCTTGTTTGCTTCCTGACACCTCCGACAGCAGAGTGTGAAAAGAGGGATTATTTATGGACTCCACCGCGCTGTAGTCTTCACCCTCCCTATTATACATGGCTTTAGTGACTCTTAATCGCACTCATCAAGGATTAAACCACTTTCTTCAGGAAGCCACCCTTATGTTCCAACGTGTGTCTTCTTGTTCTTAAGTACTGTCAGTAGCCAGTCAGCCAAAACATGTGTCCTCCTGTCTTCTTTAAGTGTCTGCTTTTGTGTGTTCAGATTGGGATCTGTGATCTAGGCAATAAGCTGTCGTAAATCATGCAGGAAACTTGGTGTGTGCGTGTGTCTGTGCTGGATCTTTGCTCTCGGCGATCTCCTTCCCCTGTTCTTGCTTTTGTGCTCTCTTTTGCTTTTCCTGTTATTATTATTTCCACACGGACGTTTGAAGGCTGCCTGGAGTCTGTTCAAGGAATGCTCTTAAAAAAATTGAAGACAGAAATTGTTACAGCAACAAAAAAAGTAGAAGAATGAAGCTTGTAATATATGCACTGCTCCAGGGGGGAAATGATACTCTATTTGCATGTGTGTTACTGTTAGCTGCAATAAAATCCAAAGTTTTAAGTGTCGCTCTTTCATGACACCAAATACTGCAGGATTCCGTTTAAGTAGTTTTGTACATTTTAAGCATTTGTTAATTCTCCAAAACGCCAATGATTTTTCACGGTTGCAACAACATATATGTGTAATGTACAGAGGTGGTCCATCAGCAGGGCCTTCTCTGCCTAAAGAATCAGAACCACTGACCCACATTTACAGTGCATTTGTTCCATACAGATGCATTAAAGTACTTGCAGTAGTTTATCGTCTTTTGGTTTCATCTATTTTGTAGCTTTTCTCTCAGTCACTGCTTCCGGTAGTGTATGTACTGTATATGTTAAGCAGGGCACACACACACAGACAATCAGGCTGTTTTTGTCCCCTTCCCAACCAAGGATGGCAAACACCAGATTATTTTATGTCTTATAACATTATCCTGTGGTTTGAGGTGTGTTAAGACTGAATTTGTCTCGCTAAATGGCTCAGAAACAGGTCAGGGCTGACAATTGTAAATATTAAACTTGATCAATATTTATTAACAAAATTCTTTGTGTGCGTGGGGAAAGGCGACGACTTCAGAGTCATGACTGAGAGTTGTGGCATGGAACAGAATGTAGCCAATGAAGAAGCAACCTGACTGAGGAACAAGGAAGCAGGTGTAAAGAAAACCAAGCATGGCCGACCTAAAACATAAAATGAATTGGACCGCCGAAATAATTGGAGGACCAGCTCGTGAAGCCGTGGGAAGCCTGAGAACGTCTTCAACATGTCCGCCAAGTCATACCACAACGGAAACGACATGTTGCTTGTTGTGTTTTCCAGTTGTTGCTATGTTTCTTCTTCGTTTTTGTGAGATCACATTTGATCACGTGAGATTTCTGCCTTGGAGGTCTAGATTCTAGATTAGTGATAGGACAGAATTGTTATAAAATCTGTGGTGTGCTGTGTTGAGATTATCGGAGCACAACACACACAGTATGATCGATTAGAAAATCCCTGTGTGTATCCAACTTTAGAGCCCTGGCATCCAATCATATTTCACCATCAGGTGTTGCCGGGTCAAATAAATCTGCCTTGAGGCTCACAATCAACAGTACAGCCTCTGGAACTTCAAATAAATGTCCTAAACCTGTTGCTTGAACCAATCAGATTTCATGTTGTTCATACATAAATTTGTATTGAAGTGCATGGACGCTCGGCTTCTATGGGCAAATGCTCTGGTTCATATCACAGTAGAGACACTAGCAGGCACAAATGCCTAAGGTGATGAGCGCCACTCACCATTAAATCACACAAAGAAGTTCTATGGTCAAATGCATGAACAACGAAAGCGGTGCTATGGGAATGTATGAGAGGTTAAAAACACGGACTCAGTCAATTTGGGATAATTAGCTGATTCTGAACGAACTCATCTTCGAGATGAACATGTTCTAATGCTTTTGTAGCCAATGAAATGTTAACACAACCATACATAGCATTTAATTTTTGACATTTTAGGGGAAGTTGAAGTTCCCTTGCAGTCTTAGAAAAATTGCCTCTGTTTATTACAGATAAGATAAGGTAATGGTGCTAAACGTGCAAAGCAAACCCACAAAAAGTACAAAATGCATGATGTACCACAGGAGGATGTATAAAACAAATAAAACAAAGATAAAATTGCAAGATAACTAACAAGATTGTAACAAGATTTTTTTGTTTTTTTAAAGGGTGAAATTCTGCATTAGTATTATACAAATTACAAATACTCAGATGTACCATGGTTATCAGCAGGATTTCACATTTAGTTGGTAGTTTCATTCTCACCGTACTCTTTTATTTTCATTCTTTGATATTATTATTATTACTATTATCATTATAATTATTATTATTATTATAGTGTTCCACATTTCCATCCTTTTGTCGACTTCTGTGTTCCTTCAGTTTTCAGGAATCTCTACCACCAACAGGTCAGTGATTAGTCAAACCAAACACTCTTCTCCCTCTTTCCTCAGTCTCGTCTCTGTAATGGATTCTACTGTGTGACCTCTGTGCTCCCTTTGTTTGTATGTGTACGTGTCTATCTAAACACCGCTGGGTTTATGTTGGCTTTTAGGAGACGTATTGCCCTCCTATTTTGTTAATTGACAGGGTGATTGACACCCTCGTTCCCTGAAAACTCCCCGTGGTCCTCCAGGGGGCTGATGTCATCAGGTCAGGAGCGTTGTGAGGAGTGAGTGGATTGATGCCGGTCCGTCGCCGCATGAATCACCATGTTTGGGTTTACCCTATTATTAAAAGTCTTCAGCTTCATATGTAGCCGTGCCTGTGTGGGCAACGTCTGGGTCCTTCAACAAATTCCTCAGCAACTTTTTTTTTTTTCATTTTTTTTCAGCCATTCTGAAATCCATTTAGATAAGACCTTTATCTAAGTTGTGTCCAGTAAATTAATACGTATAATGTTTACTTTGTGTCTAAACTCAAGAGTAATATCAACCAAAGGCAGTTTCATAAATGCTAACACATTTACTGTCCTCACCAAACAGCGCCTGTTATGTCTTTTCTGGGAAAATTCCTAACTTACTGGAAGTGATGTATTTTACATTTTTGGCAGCAGAGGCAAATGCTTGTTGGAAATAATTTACTAGAGCTGTATATTTAGCATAAGCAGAGATAGCCACCATGACTTAAAGCTCTTCAGGCCAACAGAGGCACTGCTTCAAATAATGCAGCCTCCTCATTTATTTCGGAGAGACCACTACTTCGACACAGCAGGAGATCTGGGTGCTGAGGTCTCTGGCAGAAAAACTACTTGGTTCTATGACAGAAAATTTATGTCTGGCACCCAGCAATCTACTGTGCTAGCCAAACACATGCAAACACGATTCTGTTAGATCATTTAGTCATGTGTAATTCTGTTTACTTCGCAACAGAGGATAAAATAATTGCCACCATAAAAACTAGAAGGGCAGTCGGAGAGCACAGACCTCCACCAGGGCCAGTAGTCCACTCATCTTCTAATTCCACAGTATTATTAAAACTGCAAACAAACCACAAATTATGACCCTTGTATTCCTCCTCTTTCTCAGATGGTGCCACTGGGTAGTTTAACCGACTGTTGCCTTGGTAACAAAGGGTTCATGGTAAATCAGGTATTATGCTGCTCTCCATTGTCAAAGAAAGTGGCAGAAATTTCCGCCTGCAGCTCATTTTATGGGTCTGTTTAATGGGTTTAATGGGTTTGTCCTTGTTCATGTCCTACCCTCACAAATTTCATGAAAATCGTTGCCGTATTTTTGCACAAACTTGCTGATGTTCAGCCAGAAAAATATGAATGGTCATGTTAAGTTCCATGGAGGATGTAATAATTGATTGAATCGAGTTATATTTTTTCTCTCGTACTCATTGTTATTGTGCCACGTGGATTTGACTTCCTGCAGCGTTTTTAGTCTGAAGTCAAAGTAGCAGACAAAAGAAAAAGGAGCAAAAAGAGTAAATCAAACTAAAAACTAGAAAGCACACTGAGAAGGAAAACTTCTAACATCCAATCCTAAAACTCAAGTTTCTATTTTACATTGTGGACGACAGTTGTCACTGCAGATTGAGAGGTTTTAAAGGAGTGATATTTTGCTTTTTTAATTGGAATTATGCATTTTTAAACATTTCCCTGTGGTCTCCAAAAACTGTAAATGCTCTGCTTGGGTCTGAATTCTTCATTAATTCAACTCCACAGGTCCATCTTCAACACTATTTCGGAGTAATGACACATGAAAGGTGGCCCTTTAAATACACATGAGCCACATCAGGCCCCGCCCCCTCCAGGTTGTTGACTGTGCTGCTCTGTCCTGTTCAATCATTCACTGAATATTTTAGGTAATCGGTTCAAAGTTTGGACATATTTGCAGTTTTTACTACAACCGCTGCTGCTGAGAAACAATTCTATGCATCCTTTAAAACATCATAATGCGTATATGTGTTTTCCCTGTTAAATAAAATGTAAATAATACATTTTAAACAAAATATATAATTAGACCGGATCCATTTTAAATTGAAAATGTAAAGAAAACAACTGTCATCTTCAAATCAATGCATAATTTCCCTTGAGCTCACCTGTCACATCTCCTCTTGTTTCTTTCCTCTTTCTGGAAACCCTGAGTCTTTCCGTCTTTCTCTCTGACAGAAGCCTGCATTGTTGAAATTCAGTAAGCAGTAGTAACACAAGGACCCAGGAGAGTCTTTTCTTTCTCCATTGTATCCTCGTACAGCTCCTCAGTTGCCCCCTCTGTTCATTCCCAGTGTGGTCACGGGCCAGTGGCGGTCACAGACCCCGGTCAGCCTCCGCCTCTGGTGGCCATTTTGGCTTCCTGTCAGTGAGGAATCATTACATACAGCAACTGAACTTTACTTTTACAACCCATCCTACGATAATGGAGTGACAGTGGAGTGGGGAATTGATATGAATGTACCTTTTATGGTTCCATTATTGATCAGGTACACTATCATTTTGCATTTGATTCAAACAAATCTCAAAAAGGGATAGTTAAAGGAGTGTTGGAGCGACCTACTGCAGCCTCTGAGCCTGGTGATCACCTAACTGTAGTTCTAGGGCATGGAGATTATTCATAAACAATAGAGAAAGCAAATTGACACTGAAATGACATTAACTTTAACAGTATCGATAGAACATGGAGGAGTTTAATGTTGGCAGCTGCAACAGAGGTCCTCTGGCAGTAGGCTCCGCCTCCAGAGACACCGCCCCCTTTGCCAAGCAACCAATCAAAGGCATTCCATTGGTGCAGTTGAATCAGATGTTGTGTAGTCAATATTGGAGGCATTTCCCCTTTTGTAATGGAAGCTCTGTATCTGGCTGTGGTGTCGTGTTTATGGGTGAAATACAATTGCACTTTAGAGTGTGTCTGAACCAAAATAGAAAAATGACGCACATGACATGATGACATCTGAACGGATGAACAGAATCATAAAACAAACAATTCCAAGGAACTGAGCCACTGAGAACTGCTTCTCTACAGGATCTGGTCTAACAGGCCAAAGTCATATACTTTATACCAGTTGGGCCTAAACCCAGGGTTAAATTGGCCTAGGCCAGTGTTTCTCATTAGTGGGCCTTTTTTGAATAAAGGCCCACTAACCGCATCATGAGCCTCCTGCCCCCCCCCAAAAAAAAAAAGTCATTCCAAAAGTAACACAACGAGCCTGTATGTGAAGCTTTCCCACTTGACAGACCTCAATCCGTAAACTGCAGGAGGAGGGGGGGGGACTGACAATTGTACTAACAACCATTGAATCCCCCCCCACCCCCCATCCCAGTTGAGAACAACTGACCCTAGGCCAATCCAAGCCCCCCCACCCCACCCAGACCAGATTATACTCCCATAATATCAGTTGTGATGAGTGATATACACAAGATTTGCTTTATTTTTCAAGCTATCTAGCTAGTTAGCTTTCTCACTTAAGCTACCTGACAAAGCAAAACCCCCAATAAAATGTTGAAAAATTAAGTAATTCTAGTGTATATAACTGATCTCATTGAGGTGTAATCTGGCTTTGGGGGTTATTATCTGTCCTAGGTTACTTTTAGTCCAGACAGGGGTATACTTTTGCCCGTTACATTGCTAGTGACACGGCTAATGATACATGCTAATGTAACAGACCGCTACATGATCCACTTGCCTGCAGTGGTTCGAAGTTGTTGCAAAACATCAGTACGTATCAGAAACTTAAATCCGATGTGACATGTTCTTCAAAAATCTAACTGTATTTTTTTGTCGAGGACTAATTCTGTGGTACCTTTTTATAATTGCAAACACACAGAATGATACGCAGCAGATTTTCTTCTTTCTTCTTTTTTCAGTCTTCTGGGGAGAAAACAGTCTCCTGAGAGCAGCGGCCATAGATGGCCCATTGTTTTCTCCCATCCTCCGTTCATCTGTTTGGTTCCAGACCCACAAGTGTCTTTGATTTGTTGTTGGACACCTTCCCTAATGCATGCACACCATCTAAAAAAAAAAAAAAAAAAAAAAAAAAAAACTAAAAATATACAAACATTTGTAAGAGGCTCAGCAGTGTAGTATCCCAGGGAATCAAAGAGCTTACACACTGTTTTCGTCTGTTTCAGTTTACTCATGAGCTGTGCTGGATGTTGTCACTTCAAAACACCAAATATCAGCAATTCTTTCATGATTCTCCTACAGTATAGTCCATTTAATGTAATACAAACGTGACATTCAATAATCGTAGACTAAAAAGCAGTAGATTTGCACATTTTATTCAATTTTCTTCTCATCACATATAATTTAATTCAGCTGTTTACATGTTAACACTACCCACAGGCATTTCAGACCACTCAGTATTTAGAATATGTGTATTTGTCCATCCAGTAAACACATAAAAGAAGCAGAAATAAGAGTCTGATAATTCAAAATATGCATAAGAACTGGGAGCTCATGAAAGCACTAACGGTTTTGTGGTAAATGTATTCATCCACGGTGGAGGTTTTGATAGTCTTATTGTTTAATGCAATTTAATCAACGATTTAACCGGTTTTGGTCAAAATTTGCTGCTGTTATGATAATTGTCAGTCAACTTTGACAATCCTAAATGTGCAGAAAGTAATGAATTTGAGCGTAAATGTTGCATGAAAACAACAACTGAGCCATTGATGTTATTAATTTGTCATTGATGTGAACATTTTAAGTGAATTTTCAGGTTTCCTTTGTATAAATGAAGACATTTCTACCAAAATACTATTTTAAAAAAAAAAAAAAAAAAAATGCTGAAGGAAACACTAGTCTCTTGCATAATGTGGTCCAGGCATCCATTATTTTCAATTTTTCATTACAGTGTAAAACAAAATCCATTGATGGACTCTGTTGCAACTTGGGTCATATTTATCTAAACCCACTTTTATTTGTCTGTGGTTCATTTATTTGTGTATTTGGACCTTAATAGTTCATAAAGTTTGATTTTGAACCCTCCAGGTGCTGCAGAACTATATTTGTATTCATTTTGGCAAAAATCAAGTGGATTTCTACACACCGTTTCAATTCCTGCTTAATTTGTTACGTTTTATAACTAGTTACATCACGACATTTGCACATGTAAGGTCAAAACTTTCAACGAACATTTCTTAGAGTACGGCGTAATTGTTTATCAGTAGCAGCGGTTGTAGAAAAAACTGAAAATATGTCCAGTATTTGAGTAGATTACCTAAAATGTTCGGTTGTTGTATTAACGAACGCAAGTGGTTGAACTGGAGAGAGCAGCACGGTTAACAACCTGGAGGGGGCGGAGCCTGAAGTGGCACAGGTGCATTTAAAGGGCCAGCCCTCCAAACCACCTTTCTGGTGTCACTACTCAGAAATAAGGTTGAAGATGGACCTGTGGAGTTGAATTCATGAAGAATTCAGACCCAAGAAGAGCATTTACAGTTTATGGAGACCACAGGGAAATGTTAGAAAATGCATAATGCCATTTAAAAAAGCTAAATATCACTCTTTTAAGCATGCATGACTGGGAATTAAAGAATAAAATGTGTGACTGCAACTAAATGTAGACAGAGTCAGAATGGTTTACATATGTCAAAGCAATGAGTGACTTCCATCCAAAAAAGTATAATTTTGCTTCTTGTACTATCTGAAAATTGCTAAATAATGTAAATATATTGCAGTTTAGGACTTAAATGCATTTAAAACTGCCTTTAAATCCACAAATTCTCTTTGTTGTTGGCAAGTCACCACACTTCACAGTCAAGCAATCTCAAAACATCGACAGGGAAGTGGAAAGAAATTTGGGATTGCTTTTGGGCCTTGCAACCAAACCCGAGAGTATATCTTTAAATGGAAAAAAAAAACTCTGGGGGCATCCCCAATCAGGATGTAACAGATGTGACCTCATGCTGCTGGCAGCTCATCTCCTCTTCACTCAACACCCACAGCAGCTCCTGGAAGCGAAACCCTGAAATCTAAAATGTCACTGGGATCCGCCCCTCGCCTCTTTGCCCTTAAATCCCATCCTTTCTGTATCCCCTCCAACAAAGAGTGTTGAGTTTCACATCCCTTTAACCCCAAACTCAACACAAGCCTGTCATCCCAACCCACAAGTTGTTGATGAGAAATTCCCAAAGTTTATACAGACGAGACCTAAAGTTTCACTTCATAATCAAAATCCTACACAGAACATAGACCCAAAAAAATGGAATTATGAACAAAGAGTGTGTGTGTGTGTGTTTACTCTGAATAAGCAGACAACAGTCACATGCTGTGTAGTTGTTGTGATTTATACTTTTGGGCTAAAATGCCATCATTACTTTCCTGCATGTTGTATGTGGTCTGAGAGAATTAAACACTCCTACATCTACACTTTGGATCTTTATAGAAAATCTATCACCTGATGCAGATTTTAGCCAATCACAGGTTGGATAAATGCATGATTGATAGATGTAATTATTGATGATGGTGATAATAATAATAATAATAATAATAATAATGGATTAGATTTCTATAGCACTTTTCAAGGCATGCAAAGCGTTTTACATTATCGATCCATTATTCATTCATTCTCATGTTCAAATTCACACTTATCAGATTCACCCAAATCCACCCTCTGTCGTTTATAAAAGTTTAATGTTTTCCAAAAATGCAAAGGGAAATGCAGCAACAAATGACTATTTTTTTTATGAAGTTGTACAATTCCAGTTATTATCTTGCATTCCTGTGTAAAACTACTTAAAAACAATGGCAGCAA
>JAQQZY010000020.1:3023230-3045749 GCA_030068375.1 Ostorhinchus rueppellii | reverse complement strand
GACATTTATGGTTATTATTTGTCAACAAGGACTATTTTGTTATTCCAATTGGTCATTTTCTGTATGAATAACAATGACATTGTTCATTTGAAACAAGTTTCTGATAGACTATGAAGTTATTTATGTTTTCTTGTTTTCATGACAGGTGGTCTAAGACATTTGTTAAACACCGTATATTCATAGGCCCTGTTCCTTTACAAAAAGAAGAAAAAATTTAAAAAAAGAAAGTTATTTTCACAATGCCAAACTGTATTTTTAATCTTAAGCAATCAAAGTTTTATGATATAGATGATGTAAAAGTGCTTTATTTTCAGACCAACCTGTTTGCATTGATCTCATAAGGATCTTAAACTCCATCAGTTCTGTGTGTGTCTCAGGCTGTAGTGCTTCAGTCTGGGTTTCACTGGCACCACCCAGGCGTAAATCTATGTAACCATATATATATATATATGTATGTGAAACAGCCTGGTGGTAGAAAAGAAAAGAAAGATGTCTGCTTCACAAGCGCTTCACTGAATAAATAATGAGGTTGGAAAAATGTAATTGGACAATGAATCAACGTCCTCAATACCTTGTTTAGGTTCTGTGGTGAGGCTCGCCTTTCTGTTTAGATCTGGATTATAGTTTGGGCCTCGAAGGGAAAAGCCTTTCCTTGTAATTAACTATTATAAAACATTACACAGAGGGCCCGTGGCGTTGGTGTGTAAAATAAAAGGCCTGAACAGCAATCCACTGTTTACACAAATAGCAACCGCATTTGGCTTTCCCTGCCTGGGATATCTTACACCATACACAGACTTACACACACAGACACACAAAGAAAAAAAAGGATGCACAAATCCAAAACTCAAGGATAATTTCCAGAAAACCTCAGATGTCTCACTGTGATTTGGTGTCTATATATGTGCTTTTCCTTTCCATTTATCGCTTTAGTTTGGAATCATTCCACTGGACAGCATACAGACGCTTTATTACAAAGATTAAAAGTGTGCTGTTGCATCGTCAGGCTCGGCTTTCATTCTAAGATACCTACAAAATAATGAAAGAAAATTGAAATATATGAGGCAGCGAGGGTCGAGTAGTGAATTCAGTGGAGCTGCTTGGGTTGAAGCCTTTTGGACAGGCCAGAGTTGTAATTTGCCTGTGGGTATCTGGCTGCATTGTGGTGGATCGTCTGCTCTCCCTTGTCATTTACTTGTCTGTGTGTGGCTTGACGTTAGCGCAGATGTGTGTGTGTCCACTGTGCTGTGTGACGCACAACCAAAGTAACCTCTGTGTTGCCCGGTCGCACTCCAGCACGTACTCTGAACCTCTTTTTTTTGTGCTCTGGATCATATTGTATTGTGCGGTAACAACATTATCAATCAACAATTCCTCACATTATTTTGTCGTTTTTCATTGTGGCAGTTTTTTTATGACCACACTCTCCTGTTACGGCCTCAGTGCCAGACGTGATTTTCACCTTAAAGAGATGAAGCTCTGTGCCAAAGGAAAAATATCTGAAGATGTAGCAGTTTGTGGCTTGATGAAGAGGTGCAAATCTGTGTGTAGGCAGGCCGCAACATGAACTCATTATTACTGATATCCACATTTTAGTAGGAAATTACATATTCTGGGGATAAAATCCGCTTAAACCTATATTAATCTGTAAATATTATCAAATCTCCATGGAATTGGGAGTACGTGGTTCATTGCTGTGGGTCTGGAAATCGCATTTAGATCTGCACAGACAGCCCTGAAGGAGAGAGCTGACCTTGGCCCTTTAGTCACTTAACACTCTTCAGAGAAAGGAAACCTAATGACCTTGTACTCACATCACACATGGCACACAAAGCTGTCTGTGTGTGTGTGTGTTAATGTGTTTGTGTATGTGCACACCCGCACCATTGTCACCTTGCTTTCAGTTGTATCTTAAAAGCATTTCAGTACAGTTTTATAGTTTGTGGGGTAATTAGTGTAACCTCTTGTAAAAGTCTGAGTCTCACCAGCAAATGCAGCAGACATGATTAGATGATAATGCATAGATAATGAAGCGACTGGAGACATTTGAGATTCCAATGTAACATTTTAAACCTAATTATTCTGTAGCTGTTTTTATAATGGGATTTCATTTCTGTATTAACATGCGCTCTTAACTGTTATGCTATAAATATTCATAGTATTAGAAAAAATAGCTTATAAACCCGAGTCTAAGGGTGATTTTAAGCGAGTAAATCTGTCTGTATGAATCAACCAATCACGTTTCAAATATTTTTATTAGAAGCGAAAAGCAAAACCAGTGTACAGGCCAGACAAGACTTGTGCCTCATTTTTATTTTACAGTGCCCGTGGAGGAGGCAACAAAAATAACCACAAACAATCAGTCAGTTAAATAAAATGGATGGAGTCAGTGAAGCAGGACGAATAAATTGACTGAAAAACAAAACTAAAACTAAAAAGAAAAAAACAAGCAAGATAGAGAGCAAACAATGTGATCAAGAAAATAAACAAGTGAATAATTAAACAAATGTCAATCAGTTACGATTCAAAGTCATCTTGCTTTCTTTGAATCGACCAATCAGAGCTGAGGTCTGTAACAATCCCGTGTATAATTAATGTGTTGATGATGAAGGTGAAGTATTCAAGGAACCACTTTGACGTTTGAAGCTTTTTTGTCCGTTTGCCTGCGCTGCATCCTCTGATTCATACTGATATACATACTTTCAGTCGACCCATAGCAGTAGAATAGATATATTTTGTGTTGTTTTGTGTGTGTCTGTATGTGGCATCAGGCACTCCCTTATATATTGTGGTTGTGACTGGTCTTAAAGTCCCCATATGGCACAACTTAAAGCACATGACACAGTGATCTCACACAGAGCAATAGCCTGCTAGTCAGCATGTGGTTTGTGTCTGCATGTGTGTGTTTGCACGTGCACGTGTGTGCATGTGATATGGAATGAGAGAGAGGTGAGAGATCGAGGCAGAGCGAGAGAGAAGGAAGCAAGAAAAAACAAAAAGGGGTTTAAAAATGACAGAGGGGGGGACCTTATGAACAAGAAAATTATATTTCAAAAAAGACAAAAATACCAAAGGAAGGACAAGATGAAGAGTTGTTAGAACATGAACATTAGCTCCCTCTCCCTCTCTCTCTGCATATGTTTCAGATTATGGTTCACGATGACATGTCTCTGCCATAAGCAGGAATATACCGAACAGTAGGAAGCCAAACATTAATTCTTAACGTGGTTTGCATCTGTACTGTGAACGGGGATGTGTATGCTTTTCAGATCTTTGGCTTGGACTTGTTTTTAGCCAAGCAAAGGGAAACCTCTTTTTAGGACCAGAGAGATTTTCAGTCTTTACTTTTACTAAAACAGCAACAAGTTGGTTTGGTTGGATGGTCAGGCAAAGGCTGACCTCTAGTGGTGTGTCTGTGAACTGCAGCATCTCCAGTGCACAGTGTGATGAATTTTTGAAAATTCTTAATTATAATCTTAAATCACCTCTAAATGTTTGTCCTCTCTGTGTTGTGTTTGTTTCAGGATTGAATTTGATGAGGAAGGGTTCTGTCAGCCGTACAGAGGCATCGCCTGCGCTCGCTTCATCGGCAACCGGAGCATCTACGTCGACTCTTTGCAGATGCAAGGAGAGATTGAAACCCAGATCACAGGTGAGAGATGGCAGGAGTTCAGTAATTATTTCACCTTTAACCCTGAGTCTCTTCATCTACCAGTACATTGTTTCAAAGCCAAAGACCTCACGTGTCCTAAATCATTTCAAACCCTCTGTAAATACTGATTCTGTAGGAGGTAATGCTTAATTAACATCCAAGAAGTCGGAAACAGGACATTGCATCAGGGGTTCAGAGAAAGTTCAGCAGCGTCGTCACTATGAAGCACACATGGCCCACATACTGTTTCATCCTCCTCATCATGTCTGTGTCTCTGCTTCTGTGTTTTGGTCGCTGTGTGTTTGTGTGCATAAGTGCTGAGAGGTCACTTTAATGTGGATGTCATCGATTAGATCTGTGCACGTCAGCTTTTCTTCCAATGAGTTCAGGGACAAAGGGGTCACGAACTCGCCCTCTAATGTGAAACATCAAGGATGAGAAGAAAATGTAGATTTATACGGACACAGGGTCGTAATAAGCCTACTGTCGGAGTATAAATCATACATTAGATAGTCTGAATATCTACACTTGGTAGCAATTCATAAACCCTAGTTTAATGTCACCTTCACTGATCCTTAGGATCATTTTATTCAAGCAACATGTGTTCTAAGTCCATCTGGATCAGCGCCAACTTTACTTAGCCACTGATCCACTTTTTATTCACTTGTCTTCTCCACTCCCACAGAGCCTTACTGATAATCACAACCACAGAAAAGGCATGTGTTTGCAATAACCGCACAGTGTGTCTATGAATCATACACTTATTGCTGCAATTTCCATTGTCAAGCGTTGCTTTTGATCTGAAGTGTGTAAATGTGAGGAGAAATCAGTGTCCACAGATCCTTAAAAAGTTTAAAATGTGATTATCTTAAATTACACACTTAATTAGCCTTAAAATTCATAATTGAGCCTTAAATCTGACACTCAAATGTATTTTGCAAACAATTGGTCAAATTTGTAATAACTGTTGATCATTTTACCTTAATGGAGATGGAATGGGTGGAGCCTCCAACAGCAAAAACAATAGTCATGAACAAATGGGAAATGTGACGTTAGTGGGTTTAAACATGGGTAAGACTGATTCTACATAATAACTGTCAGGCCTGTTGGACTGTTATTTATGGGAATATGAGGTCGATCAAAGACACCTTGAAAAGTGTCTTAAAAGTTACAAACTGCTCTAACCTGCACATACCCTGGAGATGTACATACATGCTTTGTTTGCTTCTGTGGACACAAGGAATCATTCAGATAATATACTGTATTTTATTACCCCAACCCCTGAAGGGAAGCAAGGGGTATTGTTTTAGTTTGTTTTAGTTTGCCATCACTTGAGCAGCAAAACTATTGGTTGAATTCATACCCAATTTAGTTTCTAGATTGTCAGTGATCCCGAATAGATTTGGTTACATTTTGGGAAAAATAGGTCAAAATTGTAATTTTTGTGACTTTTTTTTAAGTCTTTGTTCTTCTCCCATTTACTTATTAATGGGCAAAATTTCAAATGTCTATAAAACATAAATTTTTTTCAATTTCCTTCAAACTTGGCACATATGGAGGCAGTTGATATGCTGACATCACCACATGCATAGACTTGATGACATCAGCTGAATCAACGCTAAAATAAGCTACAATACATAATAGGGGTGGGGTTTGTTGTCCCTGGCACCACTTATTAATCTTTTATAATTCATTTTCTGTGCTTTGAAACGGTTTATATTGTAAGATGACTCAACAGTTGATAGCCCATGCTAAATAAGTGAATTAAAATCAAAGCTAAAAACATTCCTATATTCTTCCCTAATGCTGCCTTTGTGTCTGTTTTGCAGCTGCCTTCACCATGATCGGGACATCCAACCACCTGTCTGACCGCTGCTCCCAGTTTGCTATCCCGTCCCTCTGCCACTTCGCTTTCCCGACCTGCGACCGCAGTTCAGGAACTGACAAACCTCGGGATTTGTGCAAGGACGAGTGTGAGATCCTAGAGAACGACTTGTGCAAAACAGAGTACATCATCGCCCGCTCTAACCCCATCATTCTGAAGAGGCTGAAGCTGCCAAACTGTGAGGACCTGGCTGCCTCCGACAGTCCAGAGGCTGCCAACTGTCTGAGGATCGGCATCCCCATGGCCGAGCCCATTAACAAGAGTAAGCCCCTGATGTTGACTTTTTAAAGTGGAATTTCATTTTACTGGCCAAAAGTCATTTCTACAACTTAAAGGAGTTCTTCAAAATATACTCATTTGTGTGGTACATTGAATAAGGAGAAAAAACAGAGTATAATAATCAACTTTTATACTGTATACTTTTGTACAATCGTATTTAACACTGTAAATGAGATGTAGAGTCACGGAAAAAATTATCAGACCACTCTTGTCTTCTTCAGTTTCTTGTTCATTTTACAACTAAAGGTCCATTTGTTTGGACAAATATAATAACAACAAAAATAGCTCATAATAGTTGAATTTCAGGGCTGATATCTATCCATTTAACATGTTTTCTTGATAAAAACCGAAATCACTTCAGTTCTTAGATCAGTATCGATGTCATTGTACTGATAAAAACAGTACTTTTACACATCCCATGTTTTCTTTTCGGTCTTTTAGTCACATGACACACACAGGAGTTAGGACTTGATTGCATAACCTTTTTTTTTTTTTTTTTGATGACTTTTGATGGTCTAATAATTTTTTCCGCAACTGTATTTGGGTAAAAAAAACTTTTTTGGGGGGGTAAAAAATTTTTTACTTTTCTAATAAATACTGTATTTCCTGGCCTTTATTGACCTTACCTGCAGAAGGTACCAAGCCTTTATTATTTGAAGGAAGCCTGCACTGTTGTTAGGCCTTTATTTCTCATTTCTGCTGCTAAATGCATAGAAATGGTTGGAAGCAGAGCAAAATTAACCCCGGCTTGTGCTGCAAGTACAAGTACTGCTGTGAGTTTTCCATAAACACTTCCTTTCCTGTCCTCTACCGTCTTAACAGATAGAGATTTTCTTCTGTAGACTGAGCAAAAATATAAAGGTACCATCTGACACTTTCACTTTTTAATAGAAATAGGTGTTGCATGATATCTTAAATCACACACAGTTTACTCTGTTGATCAGTGTGGTCCAGATTACTGACTGTTCAAACATGATGGTGGCGTGTGGCATTCAGGGACATTCATGTGGACACGGAGGGGGCTGGTTAAAAGAAATCCCAGCTGCTCCATATCTTGTGTGTCCACCATTGGCTTCCCATAGAGCAGGGGCGGAGAATCCTGGTCCTCCAGGGCCGGTATCCTGCATGTTTTAGATGTTTCCCTCTTCCAACACACCTGATTCAAGTGATGAGCCATCCAGCTCTGTAGGAGCCTGATAATGACTGTCAGGTGTCCTGGAAGGGGGAAACATCTAAAACATGCAGGATACCACCCCTGGAGGACCAGGATTCCCCACCCCTGCCATAGAGCAACACATCATCTTCTCGAGTTGACAGTTTTGTCAGTTGTGGTCCATGGAATGTTATCCCACTCCTCTTTGAGAGCCAAACGGAGCTGTGGGATATTAACCAGAACCATTCCTGCACAATTTGTGACATCTGTGTGATGGTGAAATCTGAGGAAATGTGACATTTTGAGGTGTCCCTTAATTGTTCCCCAGTATAAGGAGAGTCTGAATACTGTTAACACTGAGCAGCGTCTGAACATGCTACACCTGTGTTGTGGGTGGACTCACTAAACCACTGAGCAAGTGTTTACTCACAGAGGTGGACACAAAGTGTGTTTAAGTCAAGAGAATTCACCATGTTTAATCATTATAAGACATCATGATCTTCTCCAGTTACACAAATACCGTACATGGTGCGTTTATATTTTTGCTCAGTATAATTACTTTCTTTCTGTTTATGTTTCTGCAAATTACAGTTTTCCTTAAAAAAAAAGTATGACCTGTCATGATGGATATCAACACTTCAGATGAATGAAAGGGGTGAAAATAAGCATATTATATTCTTGAATGTATGAAACTAAACATATTGATGTGTACATGTGTCTAACTGGCAGCACATCTTCTAACACTCCCCAAGGCAAGTTTATTTGTATGTCACATTTCATGTACAGGACAATTCAAAGTGCTTTACATAAAACATAAACGCGTCACGAGAGGCATAAAAAGAGAAAGATAAAATGTAAAATATAAAACCAAAAAAAAAGCATAAAGGATAAAAATCTAAATTAAAATAGGCATTAAAATCATCAGTGATAAAATGTGATTTTAAAGTTGATTTAAAAGACATTATTTAAAAGTTTAACAGAAAGCTGCAGTGAATAATAATGTTTTCAGGCCTGATTTAAATGAGCAGACAGTTTGACCTCAGGTGTTCAGGAAGTTTGTTCCACAGGTGAAGAGCAGAGTAACTGAATGCTGCTTCCCTTTGTTTGGTTCTAATTTTGGGAGCACACTGTAAACCTGTCCCTGATGACCTGGGTCTGGATGCTTCATAGGGAACTAACAAGTCTGGGATGGATTTGGGTCCAAGGCCGTTCAGTGCTTTGTACCAGGAGTAAGATTTAGAACTGTCTCATCAGATGTTTAGCCGTGTTATTTTTTACCCCGCCTGTATTTGATGACCAGCTTTTATTTGTTTGTGTCAACCTCAACTTCAGCTGTTCCTCAGACATGGCCTGTAGCTGATTCCTGGTTTTTATTCGATGAAATCCAATATATTTATTGAGTTTTTCAGGATTATCCCAATTTTTATGTCCATTTCTTATATAACTGCTATCCTGTGTAATATTTAGTAATTTTTAAACATAACACCATTATACATTTCAGTATACTTCTTAAACAAACATGATAATTCACTTTAGAGATGATTGAATTGTCTCCTGTTTATGCTCTTCTGGCTTATGTTAGTTTTTCCAAGGCAGGTGCAGTGCATTTGTTTTATTTGTGCTTAACAGTCTGAAGTCAAGTGGAAGAACTCCAAGAGAGTTTGTGTGACCTTTTCCCAGAGTTTTTACATTTTTGGCAGCACCACTGTCAGTAAACTAATGTGACTTCTGCAGGCTGCATGTAACGCACCTAATATGTACTTTTACATTGCTTCCCCCAGATCACAAGTGTTACAACAACAGTGGGGCGGACTATCGTGGGACCGTCAGTATGACCAAATCAGGGCGTCAGTGTCAGCCCTGGAACTCCCAGTATCCTCACAGCCACAGCTACCTGGCCGTCCGCTACCCGGAGCTGAACGGGGGTCACTCCTACTGCCGCAACCCAGGAAACAAACATGAGGCCCCCTGGTGTTTCACCCTGGACGACAGGGTTCGCATGGAGCTCTGTGACATACCCATCTGTGGTGAGAACCCAGTCTGGACCGATGAGATTCAGCCACGTGGCATCACATGAAACTGATCTTATGTGATGTTATTCCTCTGTTTCCTTTCATTCCTGCAGATCACAAGGATAAATCTAGTGGCAGCAACATGGAGATCTTGTACATCCTGGTTCCCAGTGTGGCGATTCCATTAGCCATCGCCTTGTTGTTCTTCTTTATTTGTGTGTGCCGCAACAACCAGAAGTCCTCCAGACCTCCAGCCCCACGCCAGCCCAAACCAGTCCGTGGTCAAAACGTTGAGATGTCCATGCTCGCAACTCCATTCAAGCCAAAGGTAGAGACAGTACAGTCACAATCACATCACAGCACATACAGTGGTGGGAAAAGGTTCTGTTCACCCCGTGCATTTGGGATATCTAGCATTAAAAATCATTCTTAAAGGAGTTATATTTAGCTTTTTTAAATGGAATTATGCATTTTAAATCATTTCCCTGTGGTCTCCATAAACTGTAAATGCTCTGCTTGGGTCTGAATTTTCCATTCATTCAACTCCACAGGTCCATCTTTAACAGTATTTCTGACTAATGACACCAGAAAGGTGGTTTGGAGCGCTGGCCCTTTAAATGCACATGAGCCACTTCAGGCCCCGCCCCCTCCAGGTTGTTGACCATACTTTCTGTCACAGTCAGCTACTTGTGTTCATTAATACAACCAAAAGCTGAACATTTTAGATAATCGGCTCCAAGTTTTGACATATTTTCAGTTTCCGTCTTGACCTTCTATGTGTAAATGTTGTGATGTAAGTAGATATAGACGTAACAAATTAAACAGGAATAAAAACAGTTTGTAGAAACCCACTCGATTTTTCCCAAAATGAATATAAAAATAACTTTTAAGCACCTGGGGGGGGTTCAAATTCTATGAACTATTATGGTCCTCAAATACACATATAAATGAACCACAGACTAATAAAATTGGGTTTAGATAAATTTGACTCCTTTAAGTCATTGAACTCTGGCAAGTATCATTCCATTCTCCAAACCCACATGCTCCCTTCTGCACATGCTCTGTTCCATCAAAGTCAAAACTGGATGTTTCAGTAAGATAATGAAACACAATCAGACATGACATGTTGAAACTGACAAGATAAAGAAGGAACATCACTTGCATTGGTTTGCGTCTGATGCAGCCGTACCTCCTGAAACACAAAAAAAAATGTTTCCACAAATATCTCATGATAATATTTGAGATTGGGTAAAATTTTAATTATGTCCAAAAGCTTAACATAACGATATTAAAATGTTCTATAGTTATTTGGGGATGTATAGATATGGAAAAATCCATGAAAACTCAAAACACACACTCTTTCTAAACCATAAATAATGCTTTTCTAATCATTGCATGGTCATACTAAACCCTATATATACGCTCTGAGCATTTTGGCGTGGAGCCCTTGTCAGATGGAACATATTGTGCTTGTACCCCACTTCATAAATCTTATAGTTTCTCATAAGGAACTCACGTAAATGTGAAGTCTACACTACATTTCTATCACTTCAAAGAATGACAAGAATCATATGTCTTATTTGTATCATGATAGTCATTCAGTTACAGTTTTAATTTTAAATTCTTTTAATAAATATAATTAATATATATAAATAACCACATAAGATGGAATAAAATTCTGTAGGATTCCTCCCAGTTATCATAACAAAAGTTAAAAGCTGAAGATGTCCAGACTAATTTAATAGAATTTGTTTAAACTATCCTCTTTAATCCTCTTCAATTCCTATTCCTATTCAATTTTCAGTTTAAAACCCATAATATTTGCAATAATTAGTCCAAACTAACAGTGTTAATTATTATGTATGTCACAGCATACATTGGTTACCACACGGATTACCCTGATAATTAATGTTTCTGTTCGTTTAATACATTAAGTCATTAATGTGGCTACTGATGCAAAATATGCTATTTACCATGAAACTACTTTTAAACCATTGATATGCAGATGTGAATCTCAACAAAAATAAGAACGGAATCTGATTGGACGTGTCCGCCTCTGTATCTCAGTTCATACAAGAAAGGGTTCACATTGACATCTATGGGTGATTTAGACCAGTGTTTCCCAACCTTTTTTAAGCCACAGCACATATTTGACATTAGAAAAATCACAAGGCACACCACGGGGGGGGGGGGCTGTGGCAGGGACATCATGGGTGCACAAGTGGCATTGTTGCAGGGCGTTTGGAACAAGAAAGCTCAGATGGATCCACCAGCGATCCCTCAGACCGACCCCCCAGATTGAGGTCTGTTGTATAATAGTATGGGTGGCATATCCCTCCCACCCCATCCTGATACCTGTGGTTCGTGGGTAACACATCAACCCATGCATCACTACTGAGGGGGCTTTATCAACAGAACGCACCACATCAGGGCCAGTTCACTTTTATTTTTATTTTGCGAAGGGAAGCAGGAGACTGTTGTAGAGTGGATCATGGGTGTGAGCGGTCGTATGGATCTACTGCTGGCTTACAGAACCAATTAGGGGAAAATGGATAGTCTTCCATGGCACACCTGATGACTTCTCATGGCACATTATGTGCCACAGCACACAGGTTGGGAAACACGGATTTAGACTGACCTGTTAACCTATGTTTTTGGATATTGGGAGGGACTTGGGGGATCCAGAAAGCACCCATGCAGGCAAAGGGAGGACATGCAAACGTCATACAGAAAGGTCCACACTCGCCTTCAAAACACCCTGAATAAAGGAAAAAAACAGTAAAAAGCAGAAGCAGTTGGGTAATAGAAAGAGGCCAAAAAGAGACCAGAAGAGCTTTAGTGCACCTTATTGTAGATTCTAGAAGTCTGTGAATTCTGTGTGGGAAGATATTTCCTCATTTGGTGTTTTTTTTTTAATCAACTTTTTATTTATTTTAAACACAATATATTACATGTACACATATGGTGGTGCAGTGGATAGCACTTGCCTCATAGCAATAAGGTCCTGGGTTCGATTCCAACACCAGTTGATGAGGGTGGGACCTTTCAGTGTGGGTTCTTTCTGAGTACTTCCTCCCACCATCAAATACATGCACTGATAGGTTAATCAGTTAATCTAAATTGTCCATAGGTGTGAATGTGAGAGTGATTGTTTGTCTCTATATGTTCAACCCTGTGATGAACTGGTGACATATTTATACTCAAACTATTCAATGGCTCCTCATACACTGTTATCATCCTGGAATAGACCGCCCCTTTCAGGCTTTTCCTTTAATTTGTCACCTATCTGCATGTTTTCACCTCACATAACATCACTTTCCCGGTTTCCCCATCCACCTGTAGCTTCCATCGTTCCTCCATTTGCCTCTCTCTGTTTCTAAAACAGCTCAGCAGAACACAAACACCTGTACAGATTTGCTCTCGCAGCATTTTGGACTGTCCTGTGGTGAATCTAAATGAGCGCTCCTCTGCTGCGTCTCTTTGAAAGTCATACGAGCAGACTAAAGAGAAGGAGTCAAAACACCAACACGGCCCGGTGTGTGTCAGCTGGGATATGTTGCAGCATGCTGGGTGTGTGTGTGTGTGTGTGTGTATGTGTGTGTAGAAATGACCTGTCTGAGGAAAACCTTCAGATCTCTATCACCAGAGCTCAGCAGATCCAGGAATGTTCAGCTGCAGCTCTTTTCCTCTGTTTATTTCTCCCCTTCTTCTACTGTCTTCTTTTCCACATCTGTCCCTCACACTCCTCCTCTCCTTCCTGCTCTCACTTCATCCGTCTTTCCTTTGTTGTTGTTCTTCTTCGGTCTCCGGCTCCGTCCCGGTACCTCTGGACCTCTATTTCATCTTCACCTCCCTCTTAAACAGAATGTCTTTGTAATGTAGATCACGTCCCCGCTCTGCCAGCCAGCACATAGTTCACATTTGGATCCGTATCGTGTTTCTTTCAAGGTTGCACACTCGTATCATCTCATGTTTATCTTTTTCCACATAATTTCAACGGTGGGTGGGGGTTGTATAGACAGTGTGTCTTTGCAAAACCAGAGCTGATGCTCAAGGTGATGTGGATAATATTACCGTCAATGGCTTTAGACGCGACCGCAAAATGTCACAGAAGCGTCAGAAACCATTAATATCTCTGGTTTATTTTGTTTTTTTGGAATGGAACAAACGTTTCACTGACCTAAAAAGGGAGCCTCTCCTGGCTGTGTTTAGATGACGACCTTGTATCTGCGAAGAGTCGAGTTTATGGGAGATCAAAGCCCTCGCAGTGACAGCCGTGCAGTTTTAGGATTATACAATAGATTTTAAAAGGTCTCTGTGGACAACAAAGCCATGAAATATGGTTTACATTCAAAAGGCAGCATAACCATCCGTTTTACATTTTCATGAGGAAAAAGGCTTTTACAGAGGTGGCGACATTACTGTTGTTTGCCAGCACAAACACTACCTGGCAAAAGTTTTAGAGTGCCTCTGTTTTCTTTTTTAATGGAAAGACTGACACTTTTACGGCTCATGATGGTCTGTTAGTCTGTGTTAATTGCCTTTTTCTCACCATTATAAAAGTAATAGACTTATTTGTAGTGTTGGGTTGTCTAAATAATTCACATTATGTATGAACAGTCTTTTTTTTTTTCTTTTTGACTGCATATATTCTCATAGTTTAACACCACAAACAGGGTATCAACTTTTTATGAGATTGCTGTAAATTTTATTCTTGCAGCCAAATATTCTAATATTTAGTTCATAACAGTCTGTTTTAACACACACAGATGGTTTGTCAGTAAGCAACAAAAGACAGGACACCAGTAGGAACTTTAAAGACTTCATTTACTTCCATCACTGGAAGATAACCCACTGTGTGTAGGACAGTTCAAATAAAATAAAATTTTTAAAAAATGGTGTAAACTTGATTTCACTGGTTCAAAAACCACAAAATGTAGATCTATAGGAAGGAGGCAGGTGCTCCTCAAGGACAGGAGCAGAATACTGTACATGAAAAACAAAAGGAAAAAAAGAGCTGGAAAAAAATAATAATTTTTAAAAAATCCATCACCAGTGTTCAAAAAGTAAGCAGTGCAAAAACAAATCCATTACACTTTGAAAAAATTATTAAGATAAAAGTCCTTTAGTACCAATAGGGACACCATCACATGAAATGACATAATATAGTATACATAAAATACATGCACATTTGTAAAACCTCAGTGCATTATGGGATGCTAATTATATTGATCATGTGACATTTATGTGGCTTTTAGGTATGGCTATTATTTTTTCAGTTTTTAGTAAATTAATTTTTTTTTAACTGCTGCCATTTTACCACTCCCTTGTTCCGTTTCAGGTCATTTACTGCTTAAACTGAAGTAAAACTAAAAAATTGAATGGTGGTGATAGTTATACACATCCTTTACTAATACTAATAGTACTGGCACACTGTAAAAGTATTCCACAAGTAAAAGTTCTGCATTTATCCTTAAGTATATGTGTATTTGCAACAAATAGGACATAAAGTATGACAAATGAAATTAGTCAATTGTGCAGTAAAATGGTTCCTGCCATTATTTTGCATTGATGTGGTGTTTAACAACTCATTTTACTGCTGCAGATGTTACAGCATGAACCACTTTCTTTACTGCTCGTAGTTTATGCATCTTATTCTCATATGTTCATAGGATCATTGTCCGATGCAAACCATGTGTTTCTACAAAGTCGTGTTTTCATGAGCTCAGAAAAACAGACTTGTTTTCAGCTTTGTGGCAATGCATTTTCCAGCAAATCCAACAGGGTTTTAGTGGCGTTTATTTAGCTTTAAGGAGAATTCTCTAAATCCTTTAATGCTTCATTTTACCACAAACCTTCATAATCAACACATTTTTTGATGTCATTGGACAAGAAGTGGATACAGAAACGCCATCTGATGAGAAAAATGAGTAAAATGTGCAATATTTACTTTTAAGGTGTAATGGTATCGGAGCATAGAATAAAAATACTCAAGTAAAAATACAAATAGCTCAAATTTAACTTAAAATGTAAATACTTAGTTACTTTCCACCACTGGTTATTCAACAAAAAAGAAACATAAAGCTTTAACAGTCACTTTTTCCTCTTTCCTCTTTGTACGGAACACTATTACCCAGCAGGCTGTGCAGCGGCTCTCCCACGGGACACTGTCTGGCGAGCCATTTAGACACACATAAAATTATACACACACATACATACAACCTGTGGTGGTGTGAGGAGGATCTGAGGGTTTGGGTGTGGGGATTTAGGAAGGGGTGCAACAAACCCATAACTAAAAACATCTGTTCTTTTCATAACATCAGCAGGACACCACTTTCTACTCATACGTACACTCATGCACACACTGCACCCCCCTCAGAGATCACACAGGCCTGTGTGTCTCCCGCCCGCTCACAGAGGAATTTCATTATTCATCTCAGAGTTCCTGGAATCTGAAAATCTCTGCCAACCTCTTCTCACCTTTTATCTTCTCCCAAGTACGGCTGCACACACACACACACACCAAGCGCCTCACTGTATCTCCTCAAACACACAAAAACACACTCACAAAGCCTGTCTTCTTCTGAAATCATGTGGTTGGTTCTTAGATATGAGACTTTCAGTGGAATCATGACACCATCCCTGACTTTAAGCGCTAGATTTGATCCAGCTGAAAAGTTTTGCAGTCCTAGTGTTCTGCACAGTCCTGTAGGTTTTAGCATCAGAAACCTCCGCTCTTAGTCCTGCTCAAAAGGCAAGGCCGTTCATTCAAAAACAGAACTACAGCTGATTCTGTCTACGTTTATACTGGCAAGAGAATTAATTGCTTAGTCTTCCTAAAGCTGCTAACTTGTCAGCTAAATGACATTTTTAAGCTGTGAAACACATTGCCAGATTTTCAGATTTTCCCACATTTCTGTCCAAAGGCTTAAAAGGGGTTATTAAGAGCTGATGTAATGGATGTGGCCTGATTATGACAATTATCAACACTCCAGGCTATACTTTTATCTTTTTTTTTTTTACATGCACTGATTTATTGCTAACACACTGGTGTTGTGTTAGGCACAATGCCTGTGTCAAATTTAGCAAAGCTAATGTAAACTTCATGGCAACATTTAACTTTTCCATACAAGGATAAAGGTGAGTGGAGAGTATAAGTCCAACACAAAATAATGACCTGCTTTTTTCCCTGTCATCCCTCTGACATTCTTTGCTCTAACTTCTTTCTTCTTTTTTATTTTCTCTCTGCAGAGTAAGGCCAAAGAGCTTCCCTTGTCGGCCGTTCGTTTCATGGAGGAGCTTGGAGAGTGCACTTTGGGGAAGATTTACAAGGGTCATCTCTACCTGCCAGGCATGGACCAGGCACAGCTTGTGGCCATAAAGACCCTTAAAGATGCCCAGCAGTGGGGCGACTTTCAACAGGTACAGAATTAACCACGGCACATAGAATTTAGTGTCCTTCCCTTGTGTTTGTAAAAAAAAAAAAAAAAAATCTCTTCATTTTGTAATCATGATCATTATTTCTGTAATGATCTGATGATTCCCTCAAGACAAGGAAATATTCACTCTACATTTCAGATACAAGCTCAAAGTGGTCAGATGTAGTACCAATTTTCCAAACTCTCAACTGAATGAATAGTTAATTTTTGGTTTCTACAGTAAACACCACACACAGTACAACAACCACAATGAACACAACGACCAAAAAAAGGAACAGGCCTGACACAGAAACTCATTTTTTGCCTATCCTTCTCACCTGACACACAGCTTACATTAACCCTTTCATGCATGAATTATGAGACGCTTAATTACGATTTTTTTTTTTTCCTGAGTGTTTTTTTTTTAATTTGTGCATTAAAAAAACATTTGGGCATTAAAAAACAATACAAATACATTTTTATGAACCTATTTTTCATGGATTTACAAAAATTTCCACTCAGCTAGACACCAGATGTTTAATTTTCGAAGCAAAGAAACAAGTATTTAAAAATATACTGTGTGAAAACGATGAAATAACATTTTAGTTACAGTCTCTGGGATGATGCATGAGCACCAAATGTGTTTGCTGATATGGAACTAAAACAACAAAACTGGTGAATATACAAGAGAACAGCTTTGAATAGTTGTCCACTGTAGTGATCACTGTGCATGAAAGGGTTAAATTAAATGTGCGCATCAGAACAGAATAGAATGAGAAGAGAATAAAATGAATAGAATAGAACAGAACAGTCTTTATTTGCCATTTGCTCAGATACACTGCAGTATAGGTAGTTAGTAGTAATGTATTTGTCCATTTAACAGAACATGATACATAAATATAGACAGTCAGGATTTCTAGATTAAACATGAGCAGAGGTGTAGGCTGAAGCAACAGCTTATTTATGCCTACCCTCTTGACAAAAAGGAAAGTTGCAGAAACAAAACAAGATAAGATGGCACCGTTTTAACATTACATTGGAATTCTTGTGCTTTTCCCCGAGTCACAGAGTTGGAAAAAGAAAACGGCATGAATAAAAAGAGAAACAAAACATAAACACAGCTAAAAAATAGATATCCATTTGTAAAATACAGTATCACTGAGCATTGTCATTATAATAAAAGAATCAGTAACAACAAAAACACATCCACCATCTCCACTTAATATTCCGGAATGATCTTCTACTTAAGGAATTTTTTAAACTTGATCAGAGAAGTGAACAACTTAAATCCATCATCAAGTGCATTCCATCATTTCACACCCACAACCAAAATACATCTGGATTTCACATTTGTCCTCACTATCATGCATTCATAAATATAAACAGCAGTGGGAACAGACTGTATCACTCACTGAATAAAGTATAAAGCTCATTGTTTACACACATCTGTATTATGGTATCAAATCACTTATTTTGACAGTGGGTCTAAACAACACTGTTACGCACTTCATAAGTCATTATTCTGCACATGTTAATGATAATTTTATGTGTTTTTTATTAGTATTTGAAAGTACAAATAGTACATCCAGGCTTTTTAATACATGATGGTGATACATGATGACTTCTTCCTGTCTGTAGATTTAGTAGTTTAAGGTTTTTTTTGTAGTATTGATATTCCACACACTCAGCAGCAGTGGGAACAGACTGTCGCTCACTGAATAAAGTATAAAGCTCATTGTTTACACACATCTGTATTATGGTATCGTCAACTTTTCTTCTTCAAACTAAAACTCATAGACTCTTATTTTGACAGTGGATCTAAATCACATGATTATTACACTGGTAAGAACTACATAACTCATTATTCTACACCTGATAATGATTATTTTTTTGTATTTGACAGCTCTTTTAATACATGATGGTGATACATTATGTCTTTTTCCTCAGTAGATTTAACAGTTTTATGGGTTTTTATGTAGTATTGATATTCCACGCTCTTAAACACCAACTCTATGAATCCATGTTTCTTCTTTAAACTAAAGCAAACTAACACTGTCTTATAATCTTCACGTGCTGTGTCAGCTGATAGTTTACATTATAGTGCTGTTAGCTTAGCGCTGTTTTTAGACAGAAAACAGCCCCAGTAAATGTATAAATCACCTCTGTTTTCTGTACAGTTTGTGTTGTCAGTAGCTCAATCAACCAATCAATTTATTACAAAATTATTACAAACAGCTCAAATGAACAATTCATTTATAAGATGCATTTTGTTATGAGACACCCCAGAAGTAGTCCTCAGTTTACAAATGGGGGCCTTGAATTAAAGATCTGTTTGGAATTGAACAAGGTCAGAACTGTCACAGTTTAGTCTGAACCATGAATCAACTAATGACAACTTAACCGAGATAATAACATCCCATAATAACTTTATACCTTCATAAACCTCAGAATCAAACTCACCCATGTAGAAAAAATGCTGCCTTTTCAGTGTCAAGCTCCATTTTTTTTTTCCACAGCTGTGTTCAGTGGAGAAAATCACAATAGTGCTTCTAGATTTTATCACTTTGTCACTTTCTTTGACTTTAAAAGTTGTTTCCTACTAGTTCTCATCCCATTTGGTCACTTTTAGATGTTCTGATGACATATATATATATATATATATATATATATATAGTACTGTAATATCCGAGTACTTTATTCTAAACACTGTAATGATAATTTTAGCTCACTTATTAATATTTGAAAGTAGGGATACCACATATAGCCCCTTTAAGTGGCAATTTTGTGTGGAGATGAAATGGACTAAAATACTCGGCATTAAACTACAGAGGACTTCTGTCCAAGTGGAAACATCTCTTCCCACAAGACTTGAAGCCTGACATGTTATATTTACACAGAAGGTAAATGTGGTGGGCAACAGGAGAAGATGTATATGGATAAAAAGCACTGAACAGTGGCTAAAGTCATGGTTATTCACTTTAAATAGTTCCAAAAATAAGCAAATATGAGTCCTACGCTGACTTTCCATCAACAGAGAATGGGGTGGAGCTAATTTGAGAAATTTTTCAAGTATGTTTTTTGAGTGGGAAAAATGTAAGTGTCCTCAGACTGAACTGTGGTGAATTTCAGTTACCTTTGGCCTATAGAACATTCCATACTCTAAAGATTATTGTCAGCTGTTAACCCCCAAAGAGCCAGCGACCAAAAGCGTCCACTGTTTAAAATGTATAATAACTGTTTAACCATTAATCCTATCCTCACATGTAAAGAATTACAGTTTGTCGTCTTTTCATGGTCATCAGATATGACCCATTTGGACGTTCAGAGGCTTCATAGGTACCATGGAAACACCGTCATCCTCTACAACATTAATTCACCAGTAAAACCCATTGAGTTTGACAAATGACAGTGGATGGAGATGCTTACTTTGTTCAGTTACTGATATATTTTGCCGTAAAAGTCACTTTTTCTCTAATATAATAACATTTGAATTTACTTTGAGCTTTAATGGACATCTACATGATCAGTGAATTAAATACAGGAAAATACATGATTTACACTGAAATATGCACAATGCAGAGGGTCATACTGTAATAAATGGTTAAAGGTAGAGAAACAATTCATCTTGAATTTGCTACAAAAATAGTTCTGGGTCTTTAAAGATGAAGGGTGTAATTCCAGAATTGTCTTTTTTTAGTTTTTATTGTCATGAATTTATTACATTTCAGCCACCGTCTGTTTATACTGATATCAGTAAATCCACTTTTATTCATAGTGCACATGTAGCTTTGAACAGGACACAAATAAAGCTGTAGCTCCATTTTGTCAATTTTTAAGTTTTTATTTCACCAGTTTTTAGATTTTAGTTTTAACTGTGTTCCATCAATTATTCTGAAAAGCTTAATTTTTAGTTTTAAATAAATGGTCTTTATTTTTATTACCCCTGTTTTTGTTTTGGGGTTTTGTTTTGTTTTTTTGTTTTTGTATTTTTTTGCCATTATCTTATTATTTTCAGGCATTATCTTATCAGCACTTATGTCATGTACATGACATATATATGCAAAGAAAAAACAAACAAAAAACAAAAACATGCTGATACAACAGAGCATAGACAGAAATAACAAAAAAATATACAGTGACCTAAAGTTAGAGTTAATGAGAACTATTTTTCCCATTCCATTCTTTCCTTCCAGACCATTTTCCCCTGTATAAGATGAACACCAAACATTTAAAGTGTAGCATGAACCAAGGGTTTCCATGGGTCGATATGCATGTTTCTTTTATCAAGTAAAATTAGATCTTAATAATGTTACAAAATCAACCCAGTTTTTCCAATAATTATATTACCACTGTTTTATGTTTATTTTTTATATTATTATTATTATTATTATTATTATTTTATTTAGTATTATTTGTCATTGTTTTTTTGTAAGTTCTAGTCGCAGATTTCTTGTTTTATTGTTTATCACCATTGTTTTGTTGTGTTTTTGGCTCTATTGTAAGTGCTCCCATAACTTGGTGTAATTCTGAGTTCAACAAATGTTTCAGATTGATTCCTACTGTTCTGTTTCCAACCCAGGAGGCAGCGGTGCTGACTGACCTGCAGCATCCCAACGTGGTGTGCCTGGTGGGCGTTGTGACCCAGGAGCAGCCCGTCTGTATGCTGTTCGAGTTCCTGCCTCAAGGAGACCTTCATGAGTTCCTCATCATGCGTTCTCCACACTCTGATGTTGGCTGCAGTAGCGACGAGGATGGCACTGTGAAATCCAGCCTGGACCACGGCGACTTCCTACATATGGCAATTCAGGTCGGACATGGAATCAGTTTTATTTTCAGTTTTACAGGAAATGTAGTCTTCTGATACTGTAAGACCTGCATTTGATTTAGTCCACTTATCATCACCCTCGGTCTAAATCCTGTGAAACTCATCCGTTCTAGGTGGCTGCTGGGATGGAGTACTTGTCCAGTCACTTCTACATCCATAAAGATCTCGCAGCTCGGAACATACTAGTAGGGGAACAGCTTCATGTCAAGATCTCCGACCTGGGTCTTTCCAGAGAGATCTACTCTTCAGACTACTACTGCATCCAGCCCAAAACCCTGCTGCCCATCCGCTGGATGCCCCCCGAGGCCATCGCCTACGGAAAATTCAACACAGACTCAGACATTTGGTCATATGGGGTGGTGCTGTGGGAGATCTTCAGTTATGGCCTGCAGCCTTATTATGGTTTCTCCAACCAGGAAGTGATGGAGATGGTGAGAAAGAGGCAGCTGCTGCCCTGTCCAGAGGACTGTCCACCCAGGTATGTTCAGATTCATATTTTATCAGTGAACACCTGGCAAACAGTAACATTTGACAAAGATATGAGACACTTTAAAATTCTTACACATATTTATCTAAACCCACTTTTATTAGTCTGTGGTTCATTTATTTGTGTATTTGGACCCAAATATTTCAGACAGTTTTAATTGGAACCCTGGAGCTGCTGCAAAGCTATCTTTATATTCATTCCAGCAAAAATCTAGTGGATTTCTACAACCCGTTTCTTAATTTGTTACGTCTATATCTACTTATATTACGACATTTGCATATGTAAGGTCAAGACTTCTGAATATTTCTCAGAATACGACATAATTGTTTGTCAGCAGCAGAGTTTGTAGTAAAGACTGAAAACATGTCCTTTGAGTCGATTACCTTAATAATGTTCAGTTGTTGGTTGTATCAACAAACACAAGTGGCTGAATGGGGCAGAGCAGCATGTCAACAACCTGGAGGGGGTGGGGCATGAAGTGGCTTGTGTGTATTTAAAGGGACGGTGCTCCAAACTAGGCTTGTCCCGATCCGATATTTGGATCGGATTGGCCGCCGATATTAGCAAAAAATGCATATCGGATCGGCCGGCACGGAAAAATTCCGATCCAGACTCCCGATCCAGTTTTTTGAAAGTCCGATCCGGTTTTCCAGCGCACCGATTTAGATAATCCATTCCAGTTTTTTGCTGTGGTTTCTCTAAAATCCGGTCCGCATTTTCCAGCATACCTTCAGCACACCAGCATTAGCGTCTCCCAATTTACCTCAGTGGCATCTTCTACATTATAACGGCCATGTAAATTTAAAGT
>JAQQZY010000020.1:2994694-3006695 GCA_030068375.1 Ostorhinchus rueppellii | reverse complement strand
TATACACCATTAAGGTGTTTATTAAACACCTTCAACACTTTGAACAAAACAACTTGAATCAGCTGTTCTGCCTTTTTTTTTTGTCCTCTTATTTCCATCCAAAGCCCAACGTGCTGTTTATCATCTTCCATCTTTATGGGTTGGTTCTGGTGTCTGTCACCGGATCAACTGCTCATCTGCACATGTGCGACTGCAAGGGACCAAGCAGTAAGGCTACTAGGAAACAGGATTTAAAGTTTTTATTTGCCCAAAAGATATTCAAAATTTAATGACAAATGATAGTTTTAACAAGTAATTATAAAAGAGGTCAACAAAACAGAACTGTGCTCAAAATAATAGCAACTAAGGCTGAGAACAAGAACTGAGCCATCAATCAAACTGACCTAACAAAATGAGAAAGAGGGGGACTCACTGCAAAAAATGAGTGTCTAAAAACAAGATAAAAACACAAAATCTGAGGGAAAAGGCAGTCAAAGCAAGTGAAATATCTGTCCATGCTGCAAGATGATTTCACTTGACAAGATTTATTAAATGACGATTGTTCAATGTAAAAATTAGCATGTCCACAGATGAATGAACACTGAAAATAAGCATGTAACTCTTAAAACAAGAAAAAATATTCTAACACTTAAATCTAAGTTGTTTTATTTTAGTAAGAACCAAATCATTTACAGTGCATATATAGCAATTTGGCCAAACTATTTAAAGAAAAAGGGGAAAACAAAGTAGATACCAACTATAACTAAAACAACTGAGGCTTTAAAAACATCAAGTCCACCCACGACATCATAGCCCATAGTTTGTCCCAGCTGGAGTACTGTATATCATGCTGCTCCACCCTTGGCCACACCTTTTCCCCAGCAGGATGGTGATAGGACACTCCACATGGTAACTCCAACAAAGAAATCCAGGATTAATATAACAAAACAAATCTAATGGTACCTATGATTAAAATAAACAAGTACAAAATGAACTAAACTGTACGTTAAATGACTGCAGCTAAAGACAATGTGCTGCTAACCTAACTTATAGTAATAATGAGTTATGGAAAATAGTATACAAGTGGACATGTTCCCCTGTGTGGCTACGTCCATCACAGCGACAGTTACTCTCCTTGGACAAACTGACCCAAGTGTGTTACCAGAGCCGTTCAGTCATTCTGTGCAGCAGATGGGTTGGCTGCGTTGAAATATTTAATCAGATTAATCATGATGATGGATTAATCTGTGTAAGTGCATTAATTTTACACCCCTACTATTTTTACTTTTTAGTTATTTCTATTTCCTTTTGTTATTGTTATTTAAGTCCAGCCATCCCTGCTGATGTATTAATACCAGGAGTCTTCTGTCCTCCAATGACTTCTCCTAAACGTCACAGTTAGAATGTGTGTCTTGAACTTGCTTCTTTCTTTCCGTTTCCTGTGAACAGTGACATAACCTCACGACTCCATGGTGATTCTCAGCTGATGGGAAAACAAACCAGTTCTTTAGAAGCCTGCAAGAAGAACTCACTCCACACTTGAACTTGTCCTGAACCTAAACAGGGTATGTACTGTATGTGTTCAACTTCAAATGGAAAACATAACCTACTTCAGATCACATGTAAAATCATTTCTAAAGTGTAGTATTTACTCATTCATTCATGTCTTCTTTCTACTGACACAATAACAGCTTGTACTTGTACCAACCTGATCTTCAACTAACTCTTACGTCTGTGCACTTTGTTTAGGTCAGTATAAAGAAAAAACAGACTGACTTCTTTAAACTTTATTCCCAACTAGTTAAACGCACTGTTGTACAACGTAATGATATTTAAATGGTTACAGAGACCATGTGGATTTTTAACCCTTTATCGGACAATTATTGTATAGAAATACTCTGAATTTCAGATTTTCAACCTTTGTGTGTTGTATAACTGTTTCCTTTTTAAATCACTGTGCCCTGAAACGTGTAAATACAATCAGAAGTCTTTGTTTACAGCACTGTACAGAAAGTTGTCTTAGAGGAAGTTCCTTAGCAAGTTTTTTTTTAGAGTATTTATACTAACCTTCATGTCAACCTGGTACTAACCCACCTGTTTTGGTCTGTTTTTTGTCTTCTTGTGCTGTATGAAAAACTGATGAATACTTGAATTTCCCTCAGGATTTATCTATCTATCTATCTGAGCTTGAACACTTTTATTCATGAAATCTTACAAGATAATTTTCACTTTCATTGGCAGATTTATTTTTTTTT
The DNA here is from genome assembly GCA_030068375.1 of Ostorhinchus rueppellii. NCBI lineage: Eukaryota > Metazoa > Chordata > Actinopteri > Kurtiformes > Apogonidae > Ostorhinchus > Ostorhinchus rueppellii. Next base: position 3,004,461 of record JAQQZY010000020.1, on the reverse strand, counting down.
TTGCTTAATTCAAGCAAAAAAAAATCTTATCTAAAAATAAGTTCTTATATCTCACTGAAAAGTTAGTCTTTAGGTGATTAAGTCTTATTTTAAGCGTGATGAGATATTTTGACTAGAAATGAGAAAAATACACTTGGTCAGATTTAGATTTTTGCAGTGGAGAACCAACAGTATCATCATCATATTTGGGTTGAAGCACTTTGGTTCCTGGTTTCCATGTCAGAAATATCTGGATAAAATTGTTGTGCACTTGCTCATCACATCAACCAAACTGCGTAGGGGCAAGTGGAGAAAATGAATTTAGGGTGAGTTTCTGCAGCCCATCTGATTGTATACCTTAGGTCAGGGGTGTCAAACTTATTTTAGTTCAGGGGCCACATTCAGATAAATTTCATCTGAATTGGGCCGAACTAGTAAAATAATAACATAAGAATATATAAATAATGTCAACTCCAACCTTTTCAAGTGAAAAAAGTAAATTTAATTTATGAAAATGTTTACACCTACAAACTGTCCTTTCAAACAATGTGAATAACATGTACAAACTGAAAAAAATAAGTGTAATTTTAACAATATCATGTCTCACTTTATCATTTACACATGTACATTATAATTTACAGATTACTGTGGATCTACAAATGCGCAAAATATTTAACAGGCAGTACTTACTGAAGACATTTCAGGTTGTTCATATTTGTTCAGGGTATTCTTTTTTTTTTTTTTGCTAAATTATATGTAATTTGTTTTAGTGTAAATACAGGAAAATGTTTACATTTACAAAGAAAAATTTGGAGTTGACATTATTTATACGTTATTATGATAGTAATTTACTTTTCTGACCCACTTGAGATTGAATTGGTCTGAATGTAGAATCTGAACTAAAGTGATTATTAATATCTTAGTGTAATTTTTGCATTTCACAAATTCATCTCAAGGACTGAACTGGACCTCTTGGTGGGTGGATTTAGCATGTTCGACACCTGCTTTGGTTGATCATCATTTGTTAAACAGAACATGTTGCACCACTTCAAAATATCAATCCCAAATTGTTTATTCTGGATGTGAACTTTGAGGGGAACACAGGCTCAATGTGTTCATCTGTCTGAGGTCCAAGGACAGCCTTTCAGCTTTGCACGCAGATTTTTTGAGAATATTTTCCTTTATGTCCTAGAAACATCTGAAGGGTCATACTTAAAATTTGGTATGTTGAGCAACTCGAGGCTAAATATGTGTATGACTCAAAATCTAATAGACTGGAGAAATTCTTATTTCACTTTTGGAATCAGCATGTCTGTTTTCTCCTGGTGGTAAATTCTTGTGCACCGTTGTGATTTTTATGTCTTCCTAATTATGCAACACTGTTAAAGGAAATTCTATGAATATCCCATAGTTTCCTTTGACTAATTGTTAATAAATCTGCAAAATTCAGAAGTGTATAAAGTGTGGAGACTATATCTGGAGTATTTGAACTGAGTGCTCCTGCAGCCATAGAAATATGTCTTTGGTTTTAATATTTCATGTGGGTGTAACTTGGGTTTGCTTTAAATAAGTCAAACAGGCAGATATAGAATCCATACACTATATTATGTCTGAAAGAGCCATAGCTGCAATGCAGTACTTACAAGCATGAGTGTAACTTGCTTCTCCCCCCTCCTCCTCCTCTTCTACCTTTTCTTTCTCCTTCCCTCTCCACTCACACTCAGACTCTCTATCTAATAATCCATCCATCTCTGGGCTGGAATGAGCCTCTAATGCTTTCCATGTGTGGGCGTCAGTGCTGGGGCTCCAAGGGCAAGGCCTGCCACTCTTTATTCACTCCCCCTCCTCTCCACTTCAACTCCTTTCCAACAAAACCCAAGAGTCTGCTTCCACTCAGCCCTAAAGTCTGAGACCCCTCTCCACGCTGGGGCCCCTGGCCCGAGGCAGCACAGGGAGGCCGTCCAGGCCCTTGAAGCTCCGCACCAAAAGACTCCCGGTCACTCAGAAATGAATGAAAGCACCAATTAATCGCATACCTTAAGGTTCCAAGCCGACATTACTTTGCAATTTACTTCACGCTGAAAAAAAAACCTGAAGTGAAATGTTTTTTAATCATCTAATAATTACAAGCTCCATACAGAACAGACACAAGTTTCTGCTTCCAACTGCTGTCATCTATTTGGAAAAGATATAACCATGAATCTTTTATTTTTCCCATCCAGATCGCTCATAATGATCTGTTTACTTCAGTGGCTTAAACTTTAACACAATGACTTTAACCCATAAAGACCCAGTGCTACTTCTGTGATAGTTCCCAAATCAATGTCCTGTATTTAACCTTTTTAAGTGATTTATCACCATTTGTTCTATTATTATCCATTGTATTTAGTATTTTTTTCCATGCATTTTCGTATATTTAATTCACTGATTGTATAGCTGTTCATAATGGAGTGGGATCAATGACAGTGGATGCACACATTAGGTTTATGTTCAGTTAAGGATATATTTTTGATGAAAAAAGTCACTTTTTCTGCGTTTTTCTCTGTTTTTGAAGTAATAACCCTCAACTTTACTCTGAGCCTTTATGAACATTTACATGATTAATGAATTAAATGTTGAAAATTACCAGATTTTTCACAGGAGAAAAAAAACACAAAATACAGAAAATAATCTTACAGTAAATGGTGATAAATGACTTAAGAAAGGTTAAATATAGAGAAAAATTCATTTTGGAATTGCCATGAATCTCACACTGGATCCTTAGGGGTTAAACCTGTATTTTTAACTTTAAAATGTTGGCTGAAAACAGACAAAATAGATTTTTTTTATGCATTTTATTAGATAAAAACAGAACAAATATGCAAATTATAATTGTTTAGCATGAAAGAAGGCATCATTTCAAGTTGATAAAATCCACAAGTTGATTTCCCTCATCACACCACATATCTAAATGAGATTTATTCACATCACTTTACTTCAGCTGAAAGTCAAAAACCCTTTTTACAGTGTTCATTAACCATGCATTCATCGCCCCAGTCTCCTCTAATCATTGATGTACATGTGTTGGTGTCGCTATTTTGGGAAACAAAATAACACCTAAGAAAAAAAGAACTATATGTTGTTGTCCTGCTGCATTATGTACTAAACGTGAACCATATGAGCCCTTCAACAAGTTGAACCATTTGAAGTCTTTAATAGTCTGTTTTATTTTTTTTCCTCGGGAAAAAAAAAAGCCACATAAATCTCCCCAATACTGTACTATACAATCATGTGTTAATGATGCCGACCACCCACCAAGAATAATTGTGGCCTGTAAACTATGACAGTGACATAGATGTTGAAAGAAGGCCTAATTTTATGGAGGACGGCCCAAACTCTGCAGGAGATTATGTAGTATAATAACATCTTGTCATAGTGGCGGAATGCCATCAAAGGGAAAATCCACCCTAAAACTGATTATAGTATCCTGTAATGCTCCCATCTTGTCAATTATCAGAATTTGTGACCATGATGTGATTTAATGTGAGGACTGGAGATAAGAAGAACAATATTTAAGACCAGGATGGTTAGAGGGACCGCAGCATCTTTATTTTATTTTTTTACAGGACTATAGTATGAGAATTCTTATTTAGGGTGTAATTCTGCAGCTAGAAGTCGCATTTCCCTGTTTTTTCACATTAATGGAAGAAATGGTTTGAGGGGAGTGAGATATTCATACAGTGTTCTGAGAAATGCGCCTTCTTTCATCCGCCCCCTTACACTGTGACCAACACAACGCTGCATTTCTAACAAAACTGCCTTTGTGGAAAAGTCCTGATTTGGATTACAGGCAGTGAGTGTGTTGTACACATTAGGCTCAAGGTCTCTTTCAAGTCCAATGTGCAGAATCAGAGAGATCAGATGTGTGATTATGATTGCTCCCTCGTTTCCTGTTGATAAAGGTGTGAAAGGACGCCTTTAGTGTATTCACGGAGACTGAAGCACAACTGTACTTGGTGTTCACAAACCATGCAGATTACAGAATAATCACACATATTTAACCTTCAGCTTTTAATGAAATACCCGGTGGGTTCAGCTTCTTTATATGAATAATGTACTGAAGAACCTGAGCCTTTTGCTGAATTTATCCAGGGTTCATTTATAGTTTTTTTTTTTCTTTCTCATTACTAGTTTTGTAAAACGCTGCAACAAACCACAAAACCCAACACCAAAACGGCAAAACTTTTTTTACTTTATTTTCCAAAACCAATAATTTGTGAAAAAAGGGGGTGCTTTTGCATCAACGCATTATATCCAAATTTGAATGAGTAAATAAAGCAACAATAGTACATTGATGTACAGATCAAAAAATAATTGTTGTGCATCACTTTCTCTTTGTCATGAAGAATAATAAAGCAGTAACAACTATGATTAGATTCAATTTACTTTGATCTTATTGAAATAAAGTAACAAAATCAATACTAATGAACCAACCGATATAGAAAATGAACAAAATGATCAACAAAAAGCAATAATTAACAGAATGAACTAAAACTGAAAAAAAGAAATTGGCAAAAGTAATAACAAAAATTACTCAAAATTATAAGCCGATCTCATATAAATTAAACTAACACCATCATCAATAAAACAAAGTCATCACAAATGAATCAAAATGAATGAATTGTGACGAATTTGCAAAACCATCATGAGAATCAATAAATGAAGAAAATGGAATGAAAAATTTAAAGCTTCATAAAATGAACAAAAACACAAAATAAATCAAATAATCAACAAAATTACAAAAAAATTAACAAAATAATTATAAAATAAATCCAAATGAACAAAATAATCAGAAAAATCAACAAAAGGTAAAGAATTAATCAACAATAGAAACAGAAATCAACTTAAAAACAAAAACACTTTGGCTGAATTTCACCTTTTTTGCAGAAAACCGTCTTTGTGCAGCTGTATGAGTTCCAACATGTGGGTCATAAATAATTTTTTAAAATTAACAAAATAGTGATAAAATCAATCCAAATGAACAAAATAATCACAAAAATCAACAATATTTAAATAAATAATCAACAAAAGAAATAGAAATTAACTTGAAAATAAAAACATTTTGGCTGAATTTTCCCTTTTTTTGTTGAAAATTGTCTTTATGCTTCCATATGTGGGTCATAAACTGAGTTTGTAGGTTCTGTTCAATACACTGTTTAGATGTAAACACTAATGGTTCAAAGACAGAGCTTCTTAAATCACAGCTTCAATCATTAATAAAACTGTAAATGTGTCAGAGGCCGTTTTTTGATGTGTGCGCTGATGTTCAAATCCGTATTTCATCTGTACCTGTGTGAGACGCAGAATTGGAAATGTGACGACACAAAACGGCGTGAAAGACTCCTCATTCCTCTCATCTTCCTCTTCCTCTTCCTGTCCGTCTCCTCTTCCTCTCCTCCCCCCTCTGGTCTTTTCATCTCTTCCCCCCCCCTCTCTGCTCCTGCCTTCGTCCTCTTTTCATCCCCTCCTCTCGACCCTCCCTATCTTTTGATATCTGCTCTTTTAAGGTCTGCGTCTGTACTTGCACGTGGCACACACTCACACTCGTATTCATTCTCATTATCGGTCCTGACCAGCAGGCAGGTTTGTAATCAGAATGTTTGTTTTTGTTTGCCTCTCCTTTGGCTTCTCCACACACATTTTTCATACACAAGCTAAACTGAGTCATATTTCTCCCTCTTTTACACAGATGTCAAACACAGCACTGCACAAAGCCACAGCCCCAGTCTTGAATAGAGCCAGAAATAGCATTGGGTTTGACTTGGAATCGGCTTATGTCTTCAAAGAGAAAATTTTGATGTAGCGAAGGGAGTGAGGAGGAGAAGGGTGGTGGGTGGTGGGGGAGAAAAACTGGGGGAGAACAGAGCAGATCTCGTCTTTATATCCAGCTGTAAAAAGGGGGCAAAAAACTTCAAAGAATCATGTTGCCATAGAAACTGTATGGTGCCTGCTTTTAAGCCCCCCCCCCCCCTTCCCCACCATGCCCACCCCCCATTCAGACACACATACACGTACATATAATAAATGTATTCATAAAAAGTGACGGCAGCAGCGGACTGGAGTCTTTAGTGAGACAGACAAACTCCTTAACGCCTCAGTTTTGCATCTTTTATCCTGTTCGGAGGCTGTTTGTCTGCGTATCCAGCTGAGATCATATTGATGTGACTGGAGCTAATTAAAACCCAATAGTGTTAGCGGCTAATGCTTCAGTGTCCCTGTGTGAATTCGGTGCTTTGGTCTAATCTGGCTGCTTCGTTTTGCACGTCAGCGTTTGGTTTTCTGTAATTATGACATGGCGTTGCTACTTTGTCGGTGGTTCGACGGTTCAGCTGTGATGCCATTTTTCTCTGTCCTTTTCTGTGACTGTGAGGATGAAGTTTGGACTCCGCTGTTGGTGTCACATTAACACAGCGGTTCACATTAGGCTGCTCGATTATGGGAAAAAATCAGTGTTACAATCATTTTGGTCAATATTGAAATCACGATTATTTAAACGATTCATTTTGAGTTTCACAGTGCATTTATTCAGCATTTCTCTGTCAAAAAATACTGTTATTGATTCTTTATGAAAAATATTCAAATTGAACAAATTTTGGACTTTACAGCTGTTTTGCAATGGAATGGAATTGTGCATGCACGTCTCTCAGAAATTGTGTGAAGAAAAACGGAAAATAAATTGTTTCAACTCAATTATATCAAAATTGTGATCAAAATTTGATTAATTGCACAGCCCTAGGTTCACAACCTTTTTCAGCTCCTGACCCTGTTTGTTTTTGGGGGTTTTTTGCTAAAATTACTGTGTTTTTGATCATGTAATATAGTGCTGTACTGCGGTGCTTAACAAATGTATTAGACCACCTGTCATGAAAACAAGAAAACATAAATAACTTCATAGTTTATCAAAAGCTTATTTCAAATTAACAGTTTCATTGTTATTCATAAAGAAAAATGACCAATGGGAATAACAAAACAGCCCTTGTTGACAAATAATAAGCATAACTGTCCATATTTAGTGTGTCCACCTTTGGTGCAGATAACAGTTTACATTCTTGCTGCCATTGTTTTATGTAGTTTTGCACAGGAATGCAAGATAATAACTGGAATTGTACACTGCACACACAGTATATGAGCTGAACATGTCATTCAAGCAAAAAAGACCATTGTTCTTCTGTTTCAGTTCAAACAATATCATGTCATATCACAGGTTACAAGTAGGGTTTCCAGTAATGACACATTCTATTTTGGTTCTGAACCCAAAGTTTGGGAAACACAGGCCTAGAAAAAAATAAAAGACAAGCTGTAATTTTCAAACATTTTCCTTTTAATCTTGATTGCTTCCTTGGGTTCTTTTCTTTTTTTCTTAATGATGAATGCATATGTGTGGTCATGTGTGTGTGCTGTCCTTCAAATGGTCAGTCTGCATAGTTTCCATGTTATTCATCATCTGCAAAAAAGACAAAAAGAAAGTTGTTAAAAAAAATAAAACGATGTTGTCGTATGGACTTGGAGATCTGTCTATGCAGTGAAAATAGTCTAAAATGGTCTTTTAACGATAAGAATTCTGAGACTATTTCCCCTCCTTTCTATCGGTCCATTATAGTAACTCCTATTCTGCAAATGTCAAACATTCAGACACAGACATAGGTGACATTTTAGCAGTATCCTCCATTTTTCAAAACCTACTGATGGTTCAGTCATGTCATCCCAGCAGAGCCTCTCAGAGGTCAGAACATCTACAGAAGGTCACACATGCTCAATTATTCTGATTCCATGTTCACAGAGAGAAAACACTCATGCAGCTGTAAACATGTTTTACTACAATGAACGGCCCATTTTATTTTACTCCTGGGTCAAAACACGGTATTCAAAATCTCTGACAGACATTTTAGAGACCATTCGACAGATTAGTGTTGCTAAATGACCCACATTTTTACTTTTAAATTCATTTTTGCTTTAGTTGGACCATAAGGGATTATTCCAAACAAGGAGCTACTTTTTACTGAAAAATGTTGGAATGACAATCAATTAAAGTTGGCTCTCTGATGGGACATCACTGTGTGTTGACCCTCCTGTGCTTTTTTGCATCATGTCTGCTAGTCACTACTCTGCAATTATTTTTACTTTTATGTTTTTAATCTAGAAGTACCTTACTTAAAGAAATATCTTAATTGTTTCGAGAAGAGGTGATAGAAATAACAGAATTTTTGTCTTAAAAAATATTATTGGAAACAAAGCTGTTTTTCTTTGGCTTACATGAAGAAAACACAAGAAACTAATGAATATTTGTAGACCTCAGCCTATTAGTTATCAAAATGTGTACAGCAATATTTCAGAAACAAGTTCATAGACCAAGTACTACTCATTGGATCACGCATATGTGTTGTATGACTGAAAATTCAGATAAAATGTTATGGTCAGAAAAAAAAGATGTTGCTGGGCCAACAGAAAAATAAAAAGTTAACAGTATATTATGAGAAGAAATAAGCACTGGAGTAATATATTTGACTAAATGTAAGGCCTTTCCAGTGATGCTGTAAGACAGGAGGTGGAACTTTGCCAATTTTGAAAAGGATTAACCAGTTTGTTAGACATGTTTGTCCAATATTACGTTTTTGTTAAAAAATAATATTTAAGCATTGAGGCCTGATGTATCAAATATGATACAAAACTGAAAACCATACATGGAAATTGATATTTGAAAAAATATTTTTTGGTTGTTCAGAAGGACCAATAAAGGCTGTGGTTTCAAAGAACTGGAATTTTCTGTCAGTGATTTAGTGGTTCAGGCTTTACGAGGCTTATATATCCCCCACGGACAGGTCCCATTGGAAGGATATAATCAGCATTAATGCAACTTTGCTTGTCAGTGGAAAGAATATTAGAGCTGATCAGTGTAAATAACCAACACTGACAAATATGTGTAAATAAGTAAATTCTGAAATAAATGTCAAATTGAAGCTGTAAAGATACTTTTTACTAATTTTTATGCAATGTCCATGTTTTGAGGAGTTCTAGATTTAATGATAATATTATTTTAACGGTATTGCATAAAACATTTTGAAGGTCAAAAAGTTCAAAGGTCAGTGAACGTCACATACAGCTGCAGCTCAGTGACTGTGATCGTTGCTGCCTTTTGGATGCATTCCTCTCTTTTATTTGCTTTTGTCCTTCTTTCACGGCCATGTGAAGGGGTCTGTCATGCATTAGGAAGAACTGGGTCTTGCTAGTTTGTCCCCGGAGCGTTTCCTGTCTGTAGATGGCCGGCTGCCCGGAGACTGGAGCTGAATCAAGTGAGTTCAAGTCAGCTGGGAACTGGGAAGTTGTTTACTTCTAAAATAATTTCTGTTACCACGGGGTGATAACCACAGTGCCATGGAGTTCAGGACAGAAAATCAGGTTAGTCACTCATGATCACTGCTCTGTATTTGGACATCAGGCTTATGTAATAAGTGTGCCATTAGATTTTTAAAAAATTTTTTTTTAACATTTTCTTTCTTTCTTTTTTTTTTTTTTCTTTCTTTAAGAACATGTGCCAGATATGGGCATACAGAAGGATGACAAAAAGAAAAAAATAAAGAAACAAATCTAAAAAAGAAAAAGAATGAATGAATACTTTATTTAAGTTTAATAAAAAAAAACACATACATATAAAGAACATAAAATTAACAAAATTGTTAACTGAAAAAGAAGAAGCTGAAACCCAAGGTTTATTTCTGCTTCTCCTATTCCAAGTCCATACCTGGAATAGG
>JAQQZY010000020.1:2949254-2961274 GCA_030068375.1 Ostorhinchus rueppellii | reverse complement strand
TGTGGTAGCAGCATCAGCAGGTTTTTGGACACAATTGTGGAACTGATTGTAGTAGTTCAGTATTTTGTCTTAAATTCAAAATAATTGTCACAAACAATTGGCTCATTTTAACATTGTTAAGGAATACTTTTCTGAGGTCAAATTGGTATTTTTTCTTTAGGTGAACGACAAATATTGCAATATTGTTATCGCAGTGCTGTACATCCATATCACATATTGCAAGTTTTTCCAATATCGTGCAGCCTTAACCTCTTGTTTTCTTCAGTTTCTTGTTCATTTTAATGCCTTAAAACTAAAGGTACATTTATTTGGATATAATAAGAAAAATAGCTCATAACGGTTTAATTTCAGAGCTGATATCTATCCATTTTCCATTTTTTCTTGATAATAACCACAATTACTTAAGTTCTTTCATCAATATCTATGTCATTGTACTGACAAAAACAGTGCTTTTATTCATTCCATGTTTTTGTTTCTGTCTGTTTTTAGTCACATGATACACACAGGAGTTAGGACTGGATTCCATAACCATTGTTTCTGATGGTCTAATAATTTTTCCCGCGACTACAGTATGTATATTCAGAAACAGCGTTGAGCAGCACCTCATGACAAACACAGTGGAATATTAAGGCAAATTTGCAACAATAGTCAATAAGGGGTTAAAATCTGCACTTTCACATCAGAATCATCATTATTCAGCAAGTACCATAGAAGCATACAAGGAATTATTTGTCAGTAGATGTTTTCTCTTTAGTAAATAGAAATATAAGTACAAGATATGTCAGAAAAAATGGAAGAAAAGTAAACCAAAAAAACTACATACAGATAAACTTTGTTATAGTTGTAGTTCCAGTGCAAATTAAAGTCATTTACACTATAGTTTTCAGTGAAAAGAGGTAAATACAGGTCCAGTGCTGCACTATCTCACTTTAAAGTGCATGTAGACTATAGCAGTTTTTCACTCAGGACTCCGGCAGCCTACCACACAGCGTTACCGTGGACATTTCCTCCCTGCTGAGATGTAAACCCTCACACCAACCAAGCAGAACAGATCTCATTTAGCTTAGACATAACTGGACCCTTAGGTTTTGACCTTATTCTTCTCAGTTGCCTAAATGATAACCATAATGACTCACACTGGGTCCTAGGCTCATAAAAACATATTGCTGTAGTTGCACCGGGACCATCTTGAAATCATCTCGGAGCGCTTTGTACTTCTTTGCCTCTTGTTTAGAAAAAGTTCCCAGTTTTCCTACAAGTTCCTCGCTTTGTGTCTGTGCGGCGTCTCGTTGCCGTGTGCTGAAACTGACACTGTTAACATGAAAAGCAAGCACCGCTGATATATAAGCCCAGACTTTTTGTTTAACCACCTCCTGTGGTGCTGCTTGCAGTCTCATGTCCTATTTAGAATTGATATCAAATTTGTTGGGAAGTAAGAGGAGGGCGTTATGTGTTTATGCGTGCACTGTAATAGAAAGTTCAAATAAAAAACACTTCCAGGATCACTTTACTTCAGTCACGGTCAATAGAAGACTTACGAAGCTTAAAAACTGCCACTGACATAGCGACGAGATCCCTTTGTCAGACTGGAAGGTTTGTGTAAAGCAGAAACACCACTGGAATGAGTCCAGGAGAACCACATTAAACCATACCACATGATAGGTCTGATAATTGGTTAACCTCCATCTGATTTTTTTTTTTTTTTTTTTTAAGAATTTCTGAGGTTAAAGTTAACTTAATTATCCCCGTAAAGAAATTCAGTCTCTACATTTGACCCATTCTGTTATCTCAATATGTATATAGCCTGAAGAGTTTTATTAGATTTTTTTATTATTACTTATTTTTATGCTCTTTGTGTTATTAAGCAGGTGCATTTGTTTCCTTACACTTTATTCTGTTTCTGCTTTGACAAGTGAATTTCCACATTGTGGGTCTAATCTAATACGGACAGGAGCTAGCATTAGCACTTAGCTTTAGCACATAGTACACATTAGGAGCAGTGAGCAACCATTGAAGGTGCTTAGGGACTAGATATAGATCTTCATCAATACCACACACCAGTATTGTTATTTATTCATTTTTATTTATTTTTATTTGATTCTAAAAATCTGATATTTTAAAACTGTTACTTTGGCTCAGGTGTAGCTGCCTTTCTCCGTAGTTATCGCTGTGGTTCGCTGATTCAACTTCAGCTCAATGTTCTTTAATTCTTTAACTGATGCAGTGAGTAGCTCCTTATATCCCCATTAGGGCTGCAAACTAATGATGAATTTAATAATTGATTGATCTGTAGATTCTTTTAATAACTAATCAATTCAGTGGATAAACACAAAAGAAGAGGGGGCAGGAGGTATATATGTGGGAGCGCGTCCCATAAGCACCACAACTACCGTAACCGGTGTGATACCGAAAATGAAACTTAATTTTGGATGTAAAACTCTCGGCTTGTATGCTTCACTTTTACTCTTTTTACGTGAAACTTTCACAACTTCTAGCTTGTATCGTCAGGCCACCCAGGGATTAGTGGCCTGATAAACGGAGATGGATGAAAATGTTATAGTTACGAAGATAGTGGCTGTGTCCGAAATCACTCCCTATATAGTCAACTCATCAATAAAAATGGAAAACGGTTGCGGACACTTCACTGCACAGTTAATTGCATCATTACTGTTGCACAATTCAAATGTGCCAATGATGCGGTTTGGCGGGGTTTGTTTACATGTTGAACGCATATTATACCAAGGTTTGTTTTTTGTTTTTTTAATACATTTATACCGATCTAATCTTATGTCTTTGTTCATTTTCTATTCTCTTGTCCATTTGTAATGCATCTTTGTCCGTAATTTCTCCGATTTGGCACCGCGGCCACAATGCATTATGGGATAAATTGGGAATTGCACTATATAGTGACCACGCCATTTTGTAGTGGTGTCCAAATGCTTAGTGAGCATTGATGTTCACTGTATAGTGCACTTAATGTATCCCACAATTCACAGCGAAATGTAGTGGACAACCGATGGTCACTAGACGGCCCAATTTATCCCATAATGCATTGTGGCCATGGTGCCAAATTGCAGAGAAATTACGGAGAAAGATGCATTACAAATGGACAAGTAAGAGAATAGAAAATGAACAAAGACATTAGATTAGATCGGTATAAATGTATTTTTAAAAAAAACCTTGGTATAATATAATACGTAAACAAACCTCGCCAAACAGCATTATTGGCACATTTGAATTGTGCGACAGTAATGACGTAATTAACTGTTCGGCGAAATAGTGTCCGAAACCGTTTTCCATTTTGATTGAGTTCACTATATAGTCCACTACATAGAATTCCCAATGTAGTGAATGAGAGTGATTTCAGACACAGCCAGTGTCTAGCGGCCTAAAGTAATCAAGACACATAGGCTATCCTAAGATAGGTTTACATTTGGTTTGCAGTGCCCACAGAAGCCCCATTTGTCTGAAATGTACTGTGCTGTAGGATTTTGGCCATTTTTTTTCAATCCATATTCAAGTTTCGTTACATAAATGGTGCACTACATTTCGGCCAAACTAGACTTCCCAGCATTCAAAGCTTCAACCATAGTCTTCTGGGTTTTCCTTTATGTGCTCAAGACCCAGTGAATCAACTGCCGAATTCATTGCCAGGTTTTTTCAGAATTGATTTTCATCTATGTCATTGGTTCATTGTTGCGGCACTTCTCAGTAAGTTTTCTAGAGAACATAAAGATTGGATTGTGTTTCAATGGAACAAGGTCATGTGGTCTGATGAGGCCAGATTGACCCTGTTCCAGAGTCGTACATGCATCAGGATGAGAGGAGAGGCAGATGAAGTGATTACCCATCATGCTTAGTGCCTATAGTACAAGCCTGTGGGGGCAGTGTTATGATCTGTGGTTGAACATTAATGTAGAAGAAGTACTGAAACCTAATGTCTGCTTCTGACACAGTGACTGCTCCATGGTATCAGACTGGAAGGTGTGTCTGTGTAATGCGGAAACACCACGATAATGAGTGCAGGAGAACCACGTTAAACCGCTGAATCATTTTTCCGAAACAAATCTTGCCCCTCAGCCTGGTTTTAAATATCACCAGGCCCTCGTCTAATGGTTTTCAGTTGCAGCCTTAATACAGGAAGCAGTATTTGTGTTGGGGGAAAGGCTCAGTCCCGGCCAAGAGAAAGCCCATTGTCGGTCTGTCTCTGTGTACATGCCCACCCAGACTGACCACCAGCTCTGGCAGCCGGTCTGAGATGTCTAACATTTGAGCCAAAACTATAGCGAGCCTTTTCCCTCCCGGAGAATCCCAGTTAAGTCCCTGTACAAGAAGCATAAATTCTCCGTATTTCCCAGTTTAAGTCCACAACCTTCTCAAATTCCTGTCTGTATCATCTCCGTTGTCATTTTCTCCCAGAAGCCTGCTTGTTGCCAGGTTTGGACGGATGATACTGTGCCAGCTTTCTCGGGCTGTCTGGGTCCGGCGTTGGCACCGACAACCAGCCGGGAATTCTGCTGGCATCTCTTGGCCGCTGACCAGTAGATGAATCCCATCAACCAATGCATCTTTCTCTCTACTTTTTACAGAAGCAGCGATGCAAGATTTTCAGAAAACGCCCTCTGGATAGGCTCAGCTTGACGATGCAGTCTTAAAAATGTGTTTCCAGAAAATAGTCTTTCCCAACAATGAGTGAAGAGCACTGACTTTGCTGCAGACTTAAACCTGCTCTGTTTCCTGCCAGTCAGAGGGTTGTAGTCAGTGATCGTGTGAACAAGCCAGATCTTTTACCTTTTTCCGGAAATGTTAATCCGTCAGTGTTATTTGGCCTATGTGCGAAAGAGCTCTTAGACTGATACTGAGCTCTGTGGGAATACAAGCAGAGCACTGTGTGTGTATGTGCATTTTTGTTGTCATGTTTGACTGTACCTGCTTTTGTCAGTGTGTTTCCTACTTCTAAGATACGCCTGAGTAATGCGGTGATAAATCCCGCAACACAGGAGGGCTAATAAAATCCCCTGAAACAGTCTATTTCCTGGAAAATGAGTTGCAAAAATAAGAATTTCAAGGTAAAACATGCATGAAAAGATGAGCTTGTGGCTGATGCTGCAGACGAGCCAACATACTTCGTCATATTGATGCAAAAATAATCATAAACAGCGTAAGATTATCATGATTGTTCCAAAGATATTTATTTACTCCAATTCTCTAATTAGTGCAAATTGAAGCCATAAAATCTCTTCTGTTCTGTTTAACCCTTATCTTCCTGGATACAGACACCTGGATGATGTGAAAATGTGTTTTTTTCCCAACAAGAGCATAAGAAATTATGGTTAAAAAAAATAGCATCTCTTTCACATATATTAAACATAACAAAAAGGGTATATTTTTACTATCAATACTGCCATTTTGGAATTGATGCTGCAAATTTTGTGGATATTTAGGGTTGAATATCATCCGTCGAATACAGAAACCAAGGTGCTGGCTGGGAATTTCACACCTAGACCTTCAGTGGTGTTCTACTTGACTTAATCCACTGTTTAATATCCATACTGTACCATCAATACGAAACAAAAAACGCTGTAGAATAACACAATGCTGCATAGGGCTGTGTATTGGCAAGAATCTGGTGATAACTACACTCATCACAATACTAGGATCACAAAGTGATATATCACGATATATCATGATACTGTTAAAAAGGCCATTTTTTGTTTGTTTTTCTTTTAAGCGATTACTTCCTTGAAGAATTGAATTACACCTGAAATATGCTCAAATACTAAACACATTTTTATTTGATGCTACATCACAAAATGTTCCTGTTAAAATTTATGTTTTCCAGTTATTACAGTTTAAGATCCTGCTCAAATGTTCATATTCTGTAAGTTCATAGCATTATTTTTGTGTGATCCTAACAGAGGAACAGTAGAAAGTGCTTTTAGGGTGCTTCAAATAACCATTATTCAATAAAACTGTGTTAAATAATAATAAAATATAAACAAAGAAAAAACAAGAAAAAAAAATGAACTTCTGCCAGATCTGCATTTGAATAAATACCTAAAAAAATATCGATACACTACTTTTTAATATCGATACAGTGCCGTGAAATGAAATATCACAATATATTGCAGAACCGATATCATCTTACACTCCTAGTGCTGCAGAAACCATAGTTAGAGTGAAGAAAAATCTTAATATCTTCGAATCTGTAACCTCCAAATCTGTCCATTTTGGTTAAAACATTGTAAAAATAGTCTGTTTGATTTGTTTGACTCATGTACATTTCCATAACAGTGTAATGTGACAGTATGTACTGTGTAATATGGAGGGGCACCGCTGATATGATCAAATAGTTCCTTATAGAATTTGCGGCTGTATATTGACACATCATATTAAATGGCATATTGTCACATTGCCCAGTCCAATACATGGAAAAATGTGAACATTACTTAGTTTTTAATGAGCTCCCAACCAGATGTTTTGATTGACCGTCAGCCAGAATGAGGAATGGAAGATTCTTCAGTGCGAGGAGCTGTCACACGTCTCCCTCATACATCCGAACAAAAACACTGCTCCCCCGTCTCCTCAAATTCACAACAGCAAAGCCGCTGTGCATTTGCATATAAGAAAGTTGAGTGTCCTTGGGGAACGCCTCCCTCTTTCTTCTGCTTCTGTCTTAGCCATCTCTCACCATCTTTAAAAAAAAAAAAAAAAAATACAGCTCACCCTTCAGCTTCTGCACATGAGATGATCGAATCGTAAATCTGAATAGGAACGGGAGAGGTGTCTGATGTGTCGACAGCACAGGAGGACCCCCCCCCAAAAAAAGAAAAAAAAAAAAACCTGATGCATATTCAGCCGACACCCCCCATAGATGTGCCTGCTGTCTGAGAGCTCAGCTTGACACAGTCACCATGTGAGCATGGTGGTGTGTGTGTGTGTTAGTGACTGTAAAACTTATATTTTGATGTATCATATTTTTTGTGTTTGTATGAGTTACTTTTATTTATTATTAACCAGCGCTTAATAATGAGTGAATGAGTGACATTTATTGCTCAGAAAATTCAGTCTGTCTTTTTTTCCCCCATGCAATTTATTCACATTCTATTATTTTTAAGCCTGTGCAATTAATTAAATTTTGATCACTATTTCGATTTTGTTGTCAAACTATCTCAAAACTCATAATCGAGTTGAAATGATTTATTTTCCTTCTCTACACAGTTTGAGACGCGCATGCACAACACTTTCCATTCCATTGCAAAACAGCTGTAAAGTACATATTTGTAGCCAAAGTTTATTTTCAATTTATAATAATAGTAATGGATTAGATTTTTATTGCGCTTTTCAAGTCACCCAAGGCGCTTTACGTTATTGATCCATTATTCATTCGCTCTCAGATTCTCCCTCTGGTGGTGGTAAACTACATTTGTATCCACAGCTGCCCTGGGGCAGACTGACGGCTGCCATTTCACGCCTACGGCCCCTCCCACCACCAATCATTCATACGCATTCATACACCAGTGTGAGTGACACTGGAGGCAAGGAGGGTGAAGCGTCTTGCCAAAGGACACAACGACTTGGAGAGAGAGCGGGATTCGAACTGCCAACCCTTCAGATATTGGACGACCCACTGTACCACCTGAGCCGTAGCCAATTTGAATGTTTTGCATTAAAAAAAGAATCGTTTCAACTCGATCATTTGAGTTTTGAGATAGTTTGACAAGGAAATCGAAATTGTGATCAAAATTCGATTAATTGCACAGCCCTGGCCTCGGGTTTAAGATAGCTGACGAGAACAACATCCAGACATTCCGTGCGTTCTTGGTTTATGCGAACTTGCAGTTGGAACAGTACTCAAGAGAATGCGAGAACGGAAGAAGAGACGATGTGTATGAAGAAACAGCAAGTTTTCTGTTTTGGGTAATTTTCCCTCTCCTCTCTTTACTTCTGTGATCTTTTGTTTTTCTTCCTCTTTATTTATATTTCTTATTCACCCATATCTGAGCTAAGATGGATGTGTGTGTGAATATATTATATGTGTGTACGTTGGCGTTGTGGTTTCCTGCTCACTCCTCATAAACCGTCCCGCTGTAATTCACTGCGTGTAGGTTTGTGTGACTGTGCATTAGCAGTAGCAGCAGAACACCGGCCAAGTGGAGAAGTCATGCCTCGAATTAAAGAGTGTCAGCTCTAGCATGCCATCGGGAGCTTTTTTTTGCGAAAATAAATTAATCCATGTGACTACACATTAACGTACTTGTAGGTGTGTGTCTGTAATATGGCCAAGTACGGGCTGATGTTTTTACTTCCTCGCCACAGCTCCCGGGTCGCCTCCCTCGGTAGGCAGAGTAGCCAACACAAATCCTGTAACCAGTTAATCATGTCATGTCAAAAAGATAAATGCACTGCTGTACCTTGCTGTTACACTGAGGCAAACATTACTCTTTTTATTTTACACTAATAATCACAAGTGTGTGTGCCATGCTGCCGGTGAAGTATGGAACAGTAATATAATCTATCGCCGTTGCCGTGGTCGTATGTCATAAAAGAATGCAAGGAACTTCGGTAATGGGGAGTGCTGCTTTAGGTGCAGGTAATTGGACAAATACTTTTCAGGTAATAGTTGCAGGCTCGTCTGAGGCTTGTCATCTTCCCACACACTGCACCACACCGTGTTCTGTCCGCTCTCTACTCTTGTATGGACTGTGTTTGATTGGACGCAGCATCAAAAACTAAGTGCGGGTCACGTTTTTTGCACCAACGCTGTGGTTTCCATTCAGATTTATGACACGTAACGAATAACGCACTCAGCTGCTGAAATCAAAGCGTCTTGAATTCATGAGAATTTGACCCAATTTTTCCAGAGAAACAATCCCAGTGAGGACTGTTAGTGTTGAGACTTCTAGATTATTCCAATTACTCCAACATTTTTCCAAATATGGAAACATTTTTCTCAATAATTGGAGCATGCTGAGAGACATTTCTCTCTTTTTTTTTCTACCATTAAAAATAAAACTATTTTTTATAAGGATGATGAGGAGATACTTCTAATAGTGAAGACCTCGAAGGATCAGAACATGCTTTGTGTTTTTGTCACCACTGTTTTTATTATTTAACGGATATTATTAACAGAAGATTCCATTCCGTGCAGCACCATGGTGTTTGATATTCACCGCTGGTAGAGCAGGCAGGGTAGGGATTTTTTTTTCTCCCCAAACACATACTGTACATATAATTTTCTTCTGCTTAAAATATCAGAGGAAAGTTCTGCTGGTGATTCTGTCGTACAATAACAAGTGTAAAACCAAGTGACGAATGGAATTTTTTTCTGCATATGGCTTAACTCAGTGGTGTCGAACTTAGGTTAGTCCAGGGGCCACATACCGCCTAGCACGACCTGAAGTGGTAATAGCAGAATAATATATAAATTCTATCCATTCTAAAATCTGCAACTAACTTCTATGTTTTAGAGTGAAACAAGTTTAATAACATTATCAAAGGGTTTACATATGCAAACTATCCTTTAAAAAAGTGTTAAAAACATGAAAAAATGAAATTAATAAGAAAAGTTCAATTTTAACAATTTATGCCATAATTTGGCCTCCGCTTCTCATTTTCACATGTTCATTATAACTTACAGATCACAGTGGATCTACAAATACACAAAATATGTAATAACACGTGGAATATTGGTATAGTTGCACTTAATTCTCTTAAAACATTTCAGTTTGTTCACATTTTTGTAAAAGGCAAGTCTGTAAATGTAAACATTTTTGTGTAATTTTTAACTTTTTTTTGTTTGTTTTACAATAAAACAAAGTGAAAAATTATGGTTTTCATTAGTTATATTTTATTAAGATAGTATTTTATTGGGTCCGACCCACTTTAGATTGAACTGACCTAAAATTATTTTAACATCCTTGATTGTTCATACCTTAAGTGTGATTTTTGTGTTTCACTAATCCATCCTACGGGCCAGATTTGACCCTTTGGTGGGCCGGTTTTGGCCCCCAGGCCGCATGTTTGACACCTGTGGCTTAACTTATTTTAGCTTTTCGACTCTATTTTTCAGTTTTTAACTTTATTTTTATATTTTGTTTTTTACAAGTAACACAAATGTACATACTGAGGAACAGATACGACACCAGGGGAAGCACAATACAGTTTGTCTTCTCAGCAGTCACTTCTTGTGTTCAGGGTTATTTTTCCAACATTCCCGGAGTGGACCAAAGTGGAAGGGAGCATCAATGGGGCCTCAAGTGTGGTTAACATTCAGACCATATCATCCTTAGTCCTTGGGCTGCTCGATTATGGGGGGAAAAAACCAACAATATTACGATTATTTTGGTCAATATTCACGATTATTCAAACAGTTAATTTTGAGTTTCACAATGCATTTATTCAGCATTTCTCTCTCACAAGAAACACTGTGTTATTGATTCTTTATGCCAAACATTCAAATTGAAAATAAATTTTGGCTAAAAAATATGTACTTTACAGCTGTTTCGCAATGGAATGGAATGTATTACACACGCACGTCTCTCAGAAATTGTGTAAAAAAAAAAAAAAAAACGGAAAATAAATCGTTTCAACTCGATTTATACGAGTTTTGAGATTATTTGACAACAAAATCGAATTTGTGATCAAAATTTGATTAATTGTACAGCCCTACTTCCATCATCATCATTCCATCATTAATCTTCAGCACATGTAGAATTTACCTTGACATCAGAAAAGGAATAAATAAGTGTTAAATAAAAATAAGGCGGATGTTGTGATTTAAAAAAAAAAAAAAAATTTTTTTTAAGTAATATAACACATAACACAAAAAGTCTTTTGGTACAACATCCATGTGCACCAACACTTATCTTTTCTTACTCTATTGAAACAGTTTTGCACCGGGTTAGGAAATGGAAGAAAACTAGCATCTCACAGCAGCATCAGCACTACGTTAAATAATTGATGTATAGTATGTTAAGGAGCACAGCACTAAAATTACTTCACTGTGTAAGGATTAAACTGCTCCTGGTTATGAGGCTGTTTATAATTAGAACTAGGGCTCAGCTATAAAACCATAATCATCATTATTGTCATATATACAGTACTGTGCAAAAGTCCCAGGCCAACATCAGGTTTAGTACATGTTTAGTGACCACATATGGGCGAAGGTTAACATCTGGTCAAAAGAAATCCTATTACAATAATCTACATCGAACTTAAATTTTTGGGTCGATAATTACTTATATTTTCAAGAAAATGTATTTTGAAGTGGAAAAAACATTTTAAAAAAATAGATTTATGAGTGGGAACGTTTGGAAAGTGATAAAGTTTTCTGCCGTCATTCTGGTTCAGTTTATAAATTCTCATGAACAGAATTTATTCCAAATATATTGATATTTGAGCATGATATTATTTATGTCAATTTTAAACGGTGTTTAGAATATAATAAATGCATGTATCTATGCAAAATGCATTTGAATATAATGTTAATATTATTTGTATTTTGTAACTATTGTAAAAAAAAATAAATAAATAAAAAAGTTTCATTTGATATCTACTTTTGTTGTCCATTCGTGATGCTGCCATTTTTCAAAACTCTTACTATTTAGGTTTGATCAAATATTTAATCAATTATTAAGTTGTAAAATAAAGGGTTTAAGGTTTACACTGAGTACATTTGAGGATGAAAATGTCATAGGAACTTCACTTTTTAGAAATTAAAATAGAAGTAAATTTTGTCCATCCATTGAGTATGTTTAAGATGGCATTTAGACCTTTGCACTAGGGCTGCTCCATATCTGCAAAACTTGTGATATGGGTGTACAGTATTGCAATAACAATAATATTATTATAATATTTCTTGTTCACCTAAAGAAATACCAATTTGACCTCAGTAAAGTGTTCCTTAACAATCTTCAAATGAGCCAATTGTTTGTATGTGAATCAATTATTTAGAATTTAAGACAAAATACTGAACTACTACAATCAGTTCCACAATTGTGTCCAAAAACCTGCTGATG
>JAQQZY010000020.1:2894693-2916849 GCA_030068375.1 Ostorhinchus rueppellii | reverse complement strand
TATGTGCAAATGTTGTGATGTAACTAGTTATAAAATGTAACAAATTAAGCAGGAATTAAAACAGGTTGTAGAAATCCACTCGACTTTTGCCAAAATGAATATAAAGATAGTTTTGCAGCACCTGGAGGGTTCAAATTAAAACTGTCTGAACTATTAGGGTCCAAATGCACAAATAAATGAACCACAGACTAATAAAAGTGGGTTTAGATAAATATGAGCCTTTAAGTTAAACAGAGGTGTGAATCATCTCTGGCATGGAGTCTATTTACAAGCATGTTTCTGTTAATGATTACAGGTGTAAAGAAAATACTTCCACACCCCCAGCTAACACTTACGGTAAATAAAATGTATTGGTGAACTTTTTGCTTCACCTTCATGACAGGTTAAAGGCTATGTATATCTGCTACGTCCAGTATCCAAGGTGTCCACAGGTTGGACCACACTATGGTTTGTCTGAGTGTTTGTACCAGTTTGGAGGGGGTTTTTTGCATTGCATTGCATTGATGGTTGTTGTAAAAAGGAAGGCCATTTGGACATTTTAAAAAATATTAACAGAACAGGAAAATGTGTTTAGAAAATATCTGCCTGTGACTGAAGAAAAGACGCTGAAACATTTTGATTTCTGTACTCCCAGGCTTTGGTATTCAATAGTCATTGAATTTTTGAGGGCCATCCCTTTGGAACAATCTGTCCCCAGCCTTCAACCCTTATTTAACTTTATGTGAAAATTTACAGCATTCAGTCATTTTGTCTGTTTTCATTCTTATTTTTTTCATTTATCTGTTTCGAGCAGATGAAAAAAACCAAAACCTTTACGTGTAAAAGGAGCTAATAGCAGAGCCAGTACATTAATAAATAGAGATGATCAAGACAATATAGCAACTGCCATGTGCACTAGTAATAACAACATAAACTCAATATGTATTGCTTAAAAAGGAGTGTTTATTTATTGGAGTTAAATTACTGAGACACATTTTCCTCAAAAAAATCCATATATTTTTGATTTTTTTCTCTGTTCACCATAGCTCTTTGTTAATATTAGTATTAACACAGTTCAGAGAGGGACATTGCAATACAATGCAACTTTAGAACTTCGTCGCTGATGTAAGAAATCTAAAAACAGTGAACATTACCAGAACATCATTTTTCTGCAGGCTGATTATGCGTTGAGAAACATGACAGATCTCAGATTAAGTGCATAATCTGTAACAAATTCCATCCACATGATAGATGTGACTTCTTCACCATTGCTCCAACATATTTTCAAGGCGTTTTGACAAACAAAAAAGCAGGAACAGGAACCTGTTGTTAAGAGCTGCTGGTGCTCTGTTTATTAATGTCCCCCTGGAGACAGCTGCAGTCCTAGTTATTAATTTTCCCAAAGGGGCTGAAATCCTGGTTTTGAATGAGCTCTGTGAAGTGTGTGCTCAACCAGAACCTGAACCTTTATAGAGGGGGAAAAAAATAGACAAAGTGTAATGTATGCATGTGCTGGGGCATTTATTAAGGGCCCCTGTAAACACTGATTCAAAGAGCTGCTCTGCTTTTTTTTTTTTTTTTTTTTGCTATTTTCTCCTTCCTGCTTCCTGGTTTTCATGCATTCCAATTAATGTAGGGAAAATAATTCTGAGGACCAAGACAAATAACTGGTCGTGTGCTGGAAAGGGGGGCTATGTTTGGTACGTGGTTCACCAAGCAAAAAGCAAGTGGTGGAATCTAGTGCATCTGATGAAATGAAAACGTCCGGATTCTTGTGAGACAATCAGTCTTTTGTTCATTTAGTTTCACAAATGTTTTGGGTGCTGTTTTTCTTTGGTTTTGCTTTGGATCGCCTGTGTGGTTTTTAATGTGGACTGTGTTATTAAATGATGAAGGGTGAGGTCACTGCTCTAAAGCTTCAAACATCCATCATTCTGTTCAGCCTTTAATTATTTTAACAGTGATGGATTTCACACTTACTGCAGCACGAGTGTTGGTAATCTTAAATTGTTGGGTTTTTGTTTTGTTTTTTTGCTTTTATTTCTGTGTTTACATTAATAATTACATGCATGGATGAAGAGACTGATTAAACATCTGACCTACTATAAAAGTGTTATTTTAAATGAAAAATGTGTTGGGTTGTACAGTTACATTTGTGGCCACATAAAGACACTAACATTTGCATTTGCCATTTTTGCAGTTTTGTGTTGCATTAAATCAGTAGTTGCCAACCTTTTTTGCCTTATGACCCCATTTTAACCCTTTAAGTCCTGAACCTGTTTTGGCCGTTTTTGAATACTTTTGATTTTGTCAATATACCACATAAAAAAATGTTTAACGTGCCCCATGATTGGTATTGTTTTTTGGGGGTTTTTTTGGGGGGAGGGGGGATTTCAGTACAACTTCAGCTATACGAAAAGATAATTATTTCACTATCACTAACCTCATTAACATATTAGGCCAAAAATACACAAAAATCATCGAATTGGGAAAAAAAAAGTATTTATCCACGTTTCCCAGTTTGTAAAACAGTGAATATATATGGACAGAAATGTAACGCCTGCCGTCCCATCCCACCAGTATGAGTGCACATTTATGCTCAGATAAACATATTTTCTACTATGAAATTAAAACAATCCTATCTCCGGTTTTCTATGGTCTGTCGGCACCAAATGAAAACTGGGAGAGAGTTTGAAATCCACACTTTTGAGTAAAGTTGACGACAGCGCTCCATCTGAATGAGTTTTTTTTTTTTTTTTTTTTTGTTACATCAGAAATTTCTAGTGACCCCAGACATTCAAAACAGAGACATTTTTTCTGCTAAAATTAATCTGTTTTTGATCATGTAATACTTTGCTACAAATGTTACAAATAAATGTGAATTTTAGACACATTTAGTCTATATAATGTATATTATTATGGATGGAGGTAGAAAAGCCAGGTTCAGATTACTACACAAAGTGAGAATTGGATTTTCCTTAGTCAGGATATGTACTATCAGTCCAGCTTGGATTTATGAGGCTGATAATTAATACTGAACAAACAATAAGTCAAACTATGAATTATGAAAGAGCTGCAGCATCTGAAACCGACCACAGTGAACATTAGACAGACAGAACCACAGTGCTTCAGTTTCAGCCTCAGAGTATGGCATGTCTTTGATGGATTGTGATTATTTCTATCAACTCACCATATATATTTTTAGTAAGTTTATTTTTAGCCATTTTTTTTAAGCAATTACTATAAATTCCAGGCAACCCCATGTGTGATCCTAACCCCAAGGTTGAAAAACTCCATTAAATGGATTTTTTTCTGTAACGGAGGCAAATTTAGATATTTTCTTTTTATTTTATTTGAAGAAAACAGAGCTTAGACTAAAAGACAAACTCAGAACCAACCACAGAGGTAGTTTAGAGGCAAAGTAAGCTGCAAAGAACCTCATCTGAATGGGAAAGAGACAGATCTTTTTGTTCAGTTCTACTTATATTCATATAGGTTTCTATAATGAGTTGATGAAGGGAAAAGAGAGTATAAAGACACATGAATGCGAGAGAATTTGAGGAACAATGTAGTGGGGAGTCTGTGGTATTCGTGTGTCACCAGGGTCAAACTGTTTCTGCAGATGTGTCCTAATAATGCGTAACAACTGTTGTAAAGAACCTCAAGTTTGTTGTTGCTCCTTTTTAATTGGTGTCCATACCCAGTGAATGGGGTTTGAGCAGCCGTGCTTATACATGTGCACAAAAAGGATCAAAAGGATCTCACTGGAGTGCATCCCCTAGACTAGTTAAAGTTTATTTTTGGTGTGGGTTAAGCAGGCTTTGGCTTAAGCACTATTACATTTCAGTTTGTTAAAAATATGCTGCCCTTTGGTAACACTAGCTATGAGGAAGTTAGATTAATGTCACATCTTGAACAGTCATCGCCTTGTTAACATGTCTTTGTTTCTCTTGCAGTTGGCCAAGAAGATTCGGGAGAAGTTTAACCGCTACCTGGATGTGGTGAACAGGAACAAACAGGTGGTGGAGGCGTCGTACACCGCTCACCTTACGTCTCCGCTCACTGCGATACAGGACTGCTGCTCCATACCAGCTTCTATGATGGAGTGAGTAAACCCCTGTCAAACGCACACAGTTTATTCATGCTGATTATTTCTCACACACAATGCTCTGCAGGAAATGTATTCTCTGCTTTCAAACCCAGGCTCTACTGTTAATACCATATCTCACACTGCAGGAACCACAGGTTACTTTTCATTCTATGAATACAGGCGTAGCTATTGGCAGAAGAATACATCTGTCTTTTGTTTAGACATGTTTCAGTCAGCCATGGATTAGTTAAAGCTGTGTGTAAATGACATCATTTAGAATCTTAAGCAGTTTTAGTTTCTAGTGTCATTTAGCAGCTGTTTTGAAGTTTCAGCCCATAATTCAGAACATATTCCAGAAATCATTTATTTTGCTGCAGTGTATGTCTGTGTATAATGGATGGTTCTGTTTGCCTGGCCTTGCATTCTCCACATATGAGCTGTTTTTCCACAAATGTGAAAAAAATCTAATGCTAAGCAGCAGAATTTTCAGTTTTAGTATAATGCAAATCAACTTTCACAGTGGGGGCACACTACTGGAAAGCACTCCCATTCATCATGTTTTCTTAAAGGTGTTATGTGTTGTATTGATGTTCCAAACTCTCAGCAGCGGGGGGTCACATACCAGAACACACCTAGGATCAAAAACACCAACCAATCACTGCTAAATATCAACAGAAAAACTCAGAACTGGTTAGTTTGAAAGTCACAAATCCCCTCTGTTTTCTGTACGGCTTGTGTTTGTGCCAGTAGCTGCATTTAAGATCTGTGTGGAATCATGTAAATAAGATCAGAACTATCAGAGTTTAGTCTGAACGGTGGATCAACAAACAACAACTTAACCTTTCATGCGTAGTGGTCACTCCAGTGGACAGCTGTTCTCCAGATGTTCTCTTGTATATTCATGGGTTTTGTTGTTTTAGTTTTATATCAGCCAACACAGTGGACACTTATGCATCATCCCATACACCGAGATTGATAATATCACTGTAACTAAATCACTTATTGTTATTCAACTGTAATTAAAACAAAAACTTGTTTTGGTTTTTTTTGTGCATATTATCTCCATGAAGTAAGTAATGGCTAGTATTAGAATATGTTAAAATGTGAGAAAACATCAGAATTACATGTTTTTATTTCATAGTTTTCACATAGTATATCAGTAAACATGGGTCTTTGCTTAATGGACATTTTTGCAACTCCATGAAAAATACCTTCATAAAAAAATGTTCAGTCGCATAGTTTTTTTTTATTGGCTAAAGAGGAATAAAAACCCAGAGCCAAAAAAATCTTTCTTTCTTTCTTTAGACGGGGACAGGGCACAATATACATTAACCTTAAAAAGGAGAGATGTAATGTACCAGGTTGTAGCACAAGTGCCAATTTCCACCTGTAGTCCCTGGGCAGGCTGTTATTAAAACACTCATTAATAAAAACTGAAACAATTAAAAAAAAAAAAAAAAATTCTTCAATCCCATCCATTTAAAGAATGAATTAACTCATATTCCTCCCAGTCCAGTTTGTCACACATACTGTAAGCATGTTTACATCATATTATTGCTACAAGTTTGGTTTGAGAGTAGCTGTTTTTCAATCATGTGGGAGAATGTGTGAAAGTCTGTATAAAAACTTGATTAAGGTACTGATAATTGATGCATGAAAGGGTTAAAGATAATATCATATAACTAGAAAAGCACTCTGAGAGCGCAGACCTCCACCAAGGTAGTGTTTGTACTTTCCTCCACTAGATGGTGCTGAATGGCCTCATATGCAGCTCTGTGCCGCCATGCCGTATCTTGCCATGATAAAGAATCCTTTAAAAAATTCCTGGATCGTGATGGTGATCCAGATCGCCTCCAAAATATAATCGTCTCTTCCTTGACCTAGAGCAGACATATCCTGAAAATGTCATCAAAATTCTTCCATAACTTTACGAGTTATGTTGCTAACAAACAAACAAACCCTGGCAAAAGCATACACTCCTTGGTGGAGGTAATAACTTTATACCTTCATGAGCTCCATAATCAAACTCATCTGTCTAGAAGAAACTCTGCCATTTCAACATCAAACATGGAGAAAAGAGCAACTGTGCTTGTATATTTTATCACTTTATTACCATCTTTTACTCTAAAAGTTGTTCCTTTGTGGTTCTCATCCCATCTGGTCACTTTCTAATGTTTTGGTCAAAGGCAACCAACTCACTACTCCCTCTAGTGGTCACCTAAATACCTCACCCAATTGGTGTAAATAAGTTCTTTTCATATCTTTCTAATCCAATATGTTGACATCTTTGGGGGAATTTCATACACTCTTTATTCTAAATGCTATCACAATGATTTTAGATCTTTTTTTAATATTTAAATGTAGAAATGCTACATGTAGCGATTTTAAAAGCAGAGTTGTTTGACCAAAAATAAGCCAAGATACTTAACCGTAAAAGACGTCATGAAAGAAATGGGGAGTGCATTTTTTAAACTGCATATATGGATGAATACGTCAGCTTTAAGTCATCTGCTGACTGAGTTAAAATTGCATCTGCCTACACTCTATACCCAGCCTTTTTCCCAGTCCCTGGATCCAGCAGGCAAGAACCCAGTTCAAAGCTGAGCTTGGAGAGCGAGTGCAGCTTTCAGTTCTAATCTACAGAGCAGCAGCTGCCTCCTCCCCTTATCCCCCCTCTCCCCCTTTATCAGCCAGTGTAACCAGTTATTGCTCGGTGAGGTTTTTGAACTGCAGACTTCACAAGCAGCAAGGTCACCTGTGTTTTTATTCCCCCTGGTCCTGCCAAGGGGAGGCTGTTTGGCTCAAGGTCGCTGACCACCTGTAGCCAAGTCACACATGTGAAATAATGTGCATTCATCCGACATTTGTTCACATATAAACATATTCTTCTTTTGTCATGACATGTAGTCTGATTGGATTTCCTGAACCATAGATATACAGCTTTGAGAGGCAGCCACGGCAAAACATTTCAGAGAAAAATATTATATAAGACCTGCCAGGGAAGATGGAATGATGTGGGGTGGGGGTGGGGTTGCATGGGTGGAGATGGAGGGGAGTTTGACATACCAAACTAAAGCTGAGTCTGATAGATCCCTGAACTTCAAACGGTCTACCTCAGGGAGGAAATATGCACAAAGTTCTTTCACTTATATTTTTGGGTTTATGCAGGATCTTGATACTTTCAGAAGCTCTGTGATGTACATGTTAGCTGCTCCTGTCTCAGCTCTCTGTATTAGAAAGTAACTGACACATTTTTTTTAGTTTGCTCGTGTGTTATTTTAGTCACATCCTTAAAATAAAGATATGTTGTCTCCATGTTTGCGTTTAGAAAACTAACCACATCTCAAAATGTCAGCTCTAAACAGAATGGCATTTTTACTGACACGATGGTGAATGTTTGATATTTTAGTAAACAACTGTTTTTGTTTTGTTGCCAAGAGCTGGCTGAGAAAATTGATGTCTCCAGTTTTGACAACTTAGTGATATTTAGTGACTTCTAAGACTTCCTTTTATCAACTTAAGAAAACACCTGCTGACAAATCTTGTAACTTTTCTCAGTCTTTTCTTGTCTTCCTCTGTAAAAGATGATTAAGAACAAGATAATCAGCTGAAAAGGGACTTCCTGTTTTAGTGTCCCATGGTTTCTCCATTGTCCTTATGCATAGATGCATTATAAGAATTCCAGTCTAGATGCCATAAATGACATGCATTGTTTTAAATAGACAGCTACTCATTGGTGCTGAAGTCAAAAGAGTTTCTAGCTCCTGCCCATACATATTTAAGCTTCAGTAGATGCTGCACGTGTGGACTAGAACCTCACTTGCTGCTTCTGCCTATAATATAAAGTCATAGCTGACCTTTTTTTTGCAGTGGTAGGCGCCTATCAGCAGTTTTACTGGGATCTCTCTTATCATTGTTGCCTTTCTTGGACACTAGGGAATTTGGTATTGCACTATTGCACATGATCACTGCTTGAATGATCTGGTATCCACTTCTTATTATACATCAGTGCCCGTGCCCAATTAGGAATCTTCACATCACGTCCTGTTTGTTTTCAATGGGAGAAACCACTGTGGATTCTTCTAACTCACAGTAAATAGCTCCAAGTAAATACTGGAGCCATTTTCCACAAGTTACATGTTCTTCTGAGTATTTTACTATTAAAATGGCATTTTCAGACACACAAATCACAGAAACACTGTCTCAGCAACAAACTGTTACAGGTTCTAACAACACAAAGGAGGCAAATGTCTGCATGAAATACAAGTTATATGTGAGGAAGGTGATTTGAATGTATTAATTAGTTACTAACTGTTTTCACCTGGTAGTTACGCCATGATGTTGTTGTTGCAAATTAGTATGTGATGTGATATTTCAGGCAGGCTTTAGCAATTTTAAACTGAAGATATTTGACAGAACTTGGCTTAGTTTAAAAGTCTGGAAGCAGCCGGAGTTAAACCTCTATTAACGTAAGTAAATAAATCTGTACCAAACAGAGGTTGGCATACTTTTTGCTAACGTTTTAAGCTAATGCTAACCTGTGCTAAGCTAATACGAAGCAACACTGTGATCATCAACTTTAGGAACTGGCTGAATTAGCACACATTTTTTCAATTATTTGGATAAAAATCACATAAAAGTGTTTCCCCATGTGAGTTACTTTACATATTTGCTTCCTAAATGTCAAAGAAAGGCCCGGTATTATGTTGGTGAAAATGCAGCGTTAACTACAGGCTAATTGAACAGTAGCTAGCTCATAATCAGAACCAGACGTCACCCCCTTGTGCATTAGTTCACAGTGTCCTTCATTAGGTTCGGGCATCAGCTGCTTCAGGGGTCTCAGTCAGGTCAGCCAGTTTAGAGGGGGATCGGGTGTTTCACAGAGTGTCCATGTCTGTTAGCTGTTAAGCTAGCAGGCTATCATTTCACCAGGGGGCCACAGAGGGCAGTGCTTAGCGCCTGGTGGTATGCTTTAATCACTGCTCGGACCCAATGACAGCCTGAACCCAAAAATAGAAAGTGTGTGTGTCTGGTAGAGTCGCTGTGCCTGTGTGTGTCTGGATGTTTATATTTTTAACATGCGATATCGAGGCGCTCGTTTCAACAGTTTCTCTGATATGGAGTTGTAAAAGCGAGAAGTGTGCTCAGGAGCTTAATGTCATGTAATTTCAGGAGAGATTAGTTTTAAAGTGGCTCCTCTCATCTTCTCAGTGGTTTAGTCTAGATAGAACTAAAACCGTTTCAATGAAATCTGATAAATTGTAGCCTCAAGTAACCAATACAGTACCGCAGGATGGGTGATGGATGATCATATTTGAGGCTTAAAGTATTATATTTTGAAGGAAATTGATGCAGTGACATATGAGACTTGTCAACAAAAATACTTGTAAATTTCTGAGAAAAAGAGGACTTAACTGTTTGAATCAAATGGTTAGTGATACTGGCTTTATAACAGTTAATAAATATTAATAGCTGTGTAATCAGACAATACCACTTCCTGGGGAAAAAACTGTCAAAAATGCCAAATTTGTGTTAAAATCTAGATGACTGAGCCTAATATTAAGTCAACATGATGTATTCCTAACTTCAGCTGAATCACTGAAATATCAAACCTGTTAAAGATATTTACTATATAATTTTTCAATGTTTACAGATTTATTCACATTTACTGCTCTTCAAGTTATTTATTTACATTTTTTTTTTTTTTTTTTTACTATTTTGCTGCTCTTACCTACGGAAGAGGATAAGGGCCACTGTAAAAAAATAAATAAGGACCAATATATTGTTTTTATTACTATTCTGTGGAAACAAATCAGAATTCTGACTTTTTCCCCTCCCTCAGAATAATACAAAAAAATTTTATTGGACCTTACTGGGGGGTTTTTTTCTTTTTTTTTTTTTTTTCTTCAGTGGCCTTAATCCTCTTCTGTACTTATCTTCAGTTTCATACCATTTTTAAAAAATATTTTTTACTGTAAATATTCTCTTTTTTTCCTTGCTGTAACACTGAATTTCTTCTTGCGAATAAAAAATAACCAGTGTCTTCATGTCTATCATAATCAATAAATATGATACTCAATGTTGTGTTAACTGTAAAAAAAAAAAAAAAAAAAAAACTGGTTCATTTTCATAACTCATTAATATTTGTCCTCAAAGTTGGTAATTCTAGCTGAAAAGCCAAACAAGTAGCTGTTTCCTTCAATCGACAGGAATATTTTAAAGATTAAATTAGTAAGAACAAATTTAAGAAAAAATATAAGTAAATAAAAGTTACTATTGGTAATAATTAACTGGTAATAAAGTAGACACAGACCCCTCATCACTTCAAGAAATAACAGAAAAACAAATACTTGACACTGTCTGTGACAGTTGAGTGTCCAAAGTATTTAAATTGTAGGTCATTTGACATTATTGATCATATACAAGGCAAAATTATCATTCAAATATCCAATAGACCAGGGGTCTTCAACCCTGGTCCTCGAGGCCCACTATCTTGCATGTTTTAGATGATACCCTCTTCCAACACACCTGACGGTCGTTATCAGGCTCCTGCAGAGCTTGTTGATAGGCTGATCATTTGAATCAGGTGTGTTGGAAGAGGAATACATCGAAAACATGCAGGATAGTGGGCCTCGAGGACCAGGGTTGAAGACCCCTGCAATAGATCATCGTGAGACAGGTTAGTTTTACCCTACTGATGATGTGTTGTTGCAATCGAACAATTGACCTCATCATTTTGACTGGTCACCACTTGTTCCAAACGATGATGATGATGATGATGATGATGATGATGATGATGATGATTCTTCTTCTTCTTCTTCTTCTTCTTCTTCTTCTTCCTCTTCCTCTTCCTCCTCCTCCGAAAGACCTGGGCCTGAGTGAAGCTGATGTTTTCATAGTGCATTTTCTCCATTTGAAAGATTCTCATCCATCCATCCATCCACCTTCTTGAATACGAATCCATTTAAAGACATGTACTTTTTAGTTTTGTCCAGAGTTGCTGTTACAGACACCAAAGATCTCATTTTACTTCCCAGGATCGTTATACAATACGATGTTATTTCATATGATCGTCAGCATTAAAGCCAAGTGCATCCACTACCTTTGCTAATAGACTGAGCCTAACGAGTCGACCCATGCCCTCTTAGACCTGTGTCTCCTGTTTCTTCTGAAGACTTCTCACTATCTGAGCTCTGGGCAGATTTACAGTCCACATCAAGAGTATAGGTGGCACCAGTGAGCAGTTACTCGCTGTGCTGCGCTGAACATCAAGCTGATCCCTTCGTGCTCATTCAGCGGGATAATGATACCTCTGTTTGCATATCAGAGATGGAGACGGTAACACCAGGCAGATTCAGAGGGGGGGGTTTGTAGAAGTGACCCCAACAGGTGTGAATGCACGGCCAATGTAGGAATTCATTCTCTCCACATGCATCCTTCCTCTTCTTTGTTCTTCCATCCTTAACTTTGTATGTTTTGTCTCCAATCCCTATAATTTCCCCCTCTTTACATCCTCCCATTTTACTTTTTCCTGCTTCCTCTCCTTAATTATAAAAAGATTAAACAAACTTCATGGCTGTAAATCAACTTCTGTCATATCTGTGGTCCTACAATGAATACCTAACACGTTATCTGCTGTTTCTAATTTGCACTATTCCATAAAAATGGTTTTGGCTCACTTGCATGTTAGTCAGATCAAAGCAAAAATACATTTTTATAGTTTAATATGAATCACAGGATTCCTACAGTAATACTCTAAAATATGTTCATCCAATATGATTCCTCTTCAGCAGATGTGTGCTCTTATTTAGTGGTACATCTTATCATTTTGAGCTCATTAAAGACAGAAAACTTAATGTTTGATGCTATTTGGATGCTGGAAATGTGACAATAATATTAAGCGATGAAAGCCTCATGCATGTGCACAGTAAATGGGAAGCATGCTGTACAATGGCAAGAAAAAGTGTATGAAAATTCATAGTTGTATGCATGAATTACAAAATGGGATCTGATCTGCATCTTAAGTCACAAGAATTATAAAAATCCATGTTGTTGTTGAACACAGCAGTTAAACGTTTATAGTGAACCACTGGATTTAATAACCTCAACGTTGTACATCTCTATTCAGGATGTCTGTAGATCCTTACAAAGTCTTAAATGTGTTTCTCCTAAATTAAGGCCTTAATTGTCCTTAAATTTGATAATTAATCCTTGCATCTGACCCTCAAAGGTCTTAGAAAACCCAGTGACACAATAAATGATATTGCTGTATTTACTTTGGAATTCCTTGTAAAGAAGTCGTCAGATTAATAGAGTTTAACATTTTAACTTAAAGCAGATGGGAATGAGCTGAGCTTCCAACGGTCATTCATGGGTGGAGGGGTTCAGGTATGAGCTTCAGCAGCTTGAAGGTCAGTAGCAGAAACTTTAGTCATGGACAGATGGAAATATAATGTTAACTGGAATGAAACATGGTTCAGACAGGTTCAACACAATAACTGAGGCCCGTTGGAGTGTTGTTTTTGTGGATGTAAGGTCTGAAATTTGACCCAAAAGGCCTTAAAAGACCCCAGACTATGTACCTGGGACTAATGCCTGATGGTGTAATTAAAAGAGAAGAAGCTTACTTTCTTTGTTGCCTGCAAAAAGGTTGACACAAGGAACTGGTTAACATGTGACCCTTATAGAGGACATTATAGAGCAGGGGTGTCCAATCATGGTCCTTGAGGGCCAGTATCCTGCATGTTTTAAATGTGCCCCTTTTCCAACACACCTGATTCAAATGATAAGCCAATCATCCAGCTCTGCAGAAGCCTGATAACGACCGTCAGGTGTGCTGGAAAATGGAAACATCTAAAACATGCAGGATACCGGCCCTCGAGGACCAGGATTGGACACCGCTGTTATAGAGGAAATCTATACCATGGAAACATAAACATTTCATCTGAGGATTAAGTTGGGAACTTTTAATCAAAGATAGAAGAAGTGGACCATATTCAAGGACACTAATTCCTGTTTCCAGATGTGATGCAGAAAAGCAGACAAATGCATAAGGAACCCCCTCACCTGCTGTTGTGTGCTGTGTTTTTGTTATTACTGTACTGTAAAATTGTTTTAAAAAAATTTAAAGAAAAAGTAAAAGAAAAAAATGTCCTTAAAGATACCCTACCACACAGGTGTCAAACATGTGGCCCGGGGTCCAAATCCAGCCCACCAAAGGTTTCAAACCAGCCCCTGGGATGAATTTATGAAATGTTAAAATGACATTGAAGATATGAACAGTCAAGGATGTTAAGATAATTTCAGGTCAATTTAATCTAAAGTGGATCAGACCAGTAAAATACCATCATAATAACCTATAAATGATGAAAACTGCCCATTTTCTCTGCATTTTAGTTTAAAAAAAAGAAAAGAAAAAGAAAACAAGTAAAATTACAGAAAATGTTTACATTTACAGCCTTTTACAAAAAAAAGTGAACCTGAAATCCCTTAAGAGAAGTATGTGGAATTTTAATAATATCCTGCTTGTTATTTGATGTTTTATGTATCTGTAGGTCCACTGTGATCTGTAAGTTGTGATTCACATGTACAAATGATAAAGTAAGGTGTAATATTGTTAACATTGCACTTATTTTACTTAAGAGTTTTCCAGTTGTATAAGTTCAATTTGTAGATGTAAATATTTTCATTATGGAATTTTATTATTTTTTTTCACTCAAAAGTTATTATCCTATTATTTGTATTATTTTACTATTATTATTGGACCGGCCCACTTTATACCATATTAGACTATATGTGGCCCGTGAACAAAAATGAGTTTGACACCCCTGCCCTACCAGATACCTTGTCTCTTAGGTTTAGCTCTGCGCTGTGACTGAACCACTCCAAAAGATACATTTTCTTTTTCTGGAATCATTGGATAATAGTTTTACTTCAGTGTTTAGAGTCATTGTCCAGCTGTATCACCATCTTCTGTTTATTTTGAGTCAAACTCGCTCCACTTCTGGCTCAAATCTCCTTTCATTAGCTGGACTTTCCAAATAGCTCTTTTTGGAATCATTAAACCGAGTTTTTCCAGCAGCACTGGTCGTGTTTAATATCTGTGTTCGATAAAGACGTGAAATATTATAATTGTATGTATGGTATTAGGTTGGGAGCATTGTTTTTGTCTGTTTTGTGCTTGATATTTGATCAACTCATTTAGAAGACTACGTACTTTCACAGCTGTCATATAATTTTTTCTTGGCACTGTAGTCTCTTATGTTTAAAATAGAAATCGACCGATATGGGTTATTCTAAGGTAGATGCCGATTCAAGAAATTTGGTCACCCGATTTTTGAGGCTGATATTTAAGACTTATTTATTTATTTAAATCACATTAACCGTAAAATTCAATGGAAACACTCAGATAGTTAAGATTTTATGCAGCAATATGAATGAAATTATTGGCCCGGTACACATACACATAGTACTCTTTTAACATTTATTGAACTTCAGGTGCTGCTCACACAGGTGCCTGATCAAATATCCTTTATAACATGTTGTATAGCATCCTAACATTTTTACTATTAATCAAATATTGGCTTTAAAAAAAAATTAAGGCCTATATTGAAAAATATGATCAATATATGTGTCTGCCTCTAGTTTAAAAGACATGTGTAGTATCATATGATGGGCTAACATGCCTAAACCTCGAGTGTATGAGTAAACTCGTGGCTGTACGTACTGTAATACAGTCTGCAGTTGATGAGCGAAGATAATTCTGTCACTTGGAATATAAAACTACCTCAGTTCAATGCATATTATACTGGAAATCCACTGCAGTTTTCTTGCCTCCTGAAACTCCACACACCCAGATCCTGCCTTCCAAAGCGCTGATGGACAACAAAACCAGATTTACAATTCTAATCTGCATATTGAAACCACAGTTGAATCAAATCAGTTGTCAAAGCAAGATACAAGAAAGACTTGTGCTGCTGCTGCAACTCTGCCTCCTGCTTTACTACTGTTACCCACTGAGGGATTGCAGGCACATTAGAAATGGCATTACTCTTGACGCTGCTGCTCACACAACAGCATCCCTCTCCAAGGTAATTGTTCTCACTGGGTTTTTTGAATGGCATGTGATTGCCTCCTCTGTGAATATACATGGCTTTTGCTGCAGGGTACAGTTAAATATAATGGATTTTATAAACAGTAAACGGGCTGGTATCTGCAAAACACGACAGCTGCAGCTTTAATATTCAGATATGTATGCCTGTTTTACTTTTTACTTCAGCGCACAGGACTTCATGTCTATTCTCTTGTGTCTGGCTGAAGAATTTCATTTGTTTTGTTGTATTTCAGAAGACCTTTTGATTTTTCAGAACCGGAGTGTAGTATAAATATTTCAGCTTGGGTCTGACTGAAAGGAAAAGAAATAACATTAGATTCCAGTGAAAATGCAAAGAAATATGAATGAATAATTGAATCTTTCTTTAGGATTCACCAATTATTGCACTACGACTGCTCCCCTTTTAGGGTCTATGTTAATTAACAAGCATTCCTGCTATACATTATTAATATGCATATTCAGTGTTATAATATTTAAACCAGCATGCATGGGGTTGAAACATTTACTGAATTTTCTCTGTTCGATACATAAAATCCAGCTTGTATGAGTTTCTCTGTCAGTTCTTGTGTCTGGTGAGTCCAGCCTTTTTGCAAAGCAGATTTTTCTGCCTTCATTAAAATGTCTGATCAGAATCGAAGCCCTCCTCCCCGCTCTGCCTCACTCGCTCTCTCGTTCTCGTATGTTTTTTTGATGTGGAATTCAAAGCGCCTGCAAATGTATTTTTTATCTGGCACACATTTTGCTGAGCGTCCTGCACACCTCTTCTATGCAAATTGGGTTGAAGAAGAATAGTAATGACTTTGGCCTTATGGGATGTTAAATCAGTGAAGTTCAAATGCAGCCTGTACATCACAGCACCTGTCACTCAAATCCAGCGCAGTGCCAGGTCTGCAAGCAGAGCGAGCCAAAGTGTGCACATGTCTGTTTGTCCGTGCACATGTATGTGTGTCTGTACGTTGCTAAGCCGAACTGGGCTGAGGGGAGAGAGGGTGAGGCTGGGGGTGGGGGGTGGTGGGGGTTGTAGTCAGAGGGGTGCAGGGATCAAAGCAATCCAGCCTTGGTGCAGTGCAGAACAGCCTGCTCCCCTGCATACCTCTCTTTTTGTCAGCTCTTAACATAATGATGTGTGTGCACTCTGGAAACTCCGATCAACCATCAGCAAACACTCATGCAAGTCCTGCCGTAACGCCGCTTATCTCGTTGCTAAACGCTAAAACAAACAGCTGAAAAATAACCTGTCATGTTTGAAGATGTGTGTAAGACCACCACATGTTAAAGAGGTGTCAGAGATAAGACGTGTTGCATCGGCACATCTTTAACACTGTTGCGTGTGTGTGTGTGTTCCAGGACTTCACTGAGCTAAAATCTGCTGGGAGTGACAAATAGTAATTATTCAGAGTGTAGCTAAAGGAAATACCTCCATCTTCTTTAGGTCAGTGCTCAGAGGGCAATCAGGCAGCTCAACAGAAGTATGGGATTGTAGTGCAATACTGACCCCCTGAAAAGTGCAATAATTGACCCCCGTGCAGTGCAAAATATGTCTTTTTTTTTTTTTAAATGTATTTATTTATTTATCTATCCAGTCATTTTATTGTAGCTTTTACATCTATGACACATATGGGTTGTTTTCTTTTAGCTGTTGCTTTTAAAGGAATTCCCTTGTGTTTTATTTTTGCGCTGTGCATTTTAGAAGTTTCGTTCTGTAACAGCATCTGGGATGTTTTTATGGAATGACAATAAATCAGATTCTGATTCTGAGAGTTCGTACAAGTGCTTGAATTTATATGTTGTGTTTTCAAAATCTGAAAAGCGCTTGCATTTTAGTTCAAGTGCTTACAGTTTTAACTCTATGATGCTATTTATTTATTTTTTGAGTTTATTTTTAATGTTAACTCTGCTAGGTTAAAACAGAAAATTAGCGAGTGCTCTCAGGTCGACTCCAGGTACATTATTATATTAATCTTTGTCTTGGTTCGAGTGTGTCTGAAGAACGCCGAGTGGCTTCCCTTCCAGTTTTTTTTTTTTTTTTTTTGGATAAGACTTTGTTCTCCTTTAATTTATAAACTTGCTATTATGAAATGTAATTTTAGATGTTTGTAGCATAATACAATGTACATGATTGTGATTTAAAAAAAGAAAAAAAGAAAAGAAAGAAGATTGAGTATATGTATTCTTGTAGATATGCATTTTACCCCAGGGATAAGGTGCTGTGTTGGAACATTTTCAAAATGACCCTTAAAAGTGCATAAAAAGTACTGATTTGGATTTTTATGGCAGTCAGCAAGAAAGCTATCACAAGAAGCTGGCTTCAAAAACATGTGTTCTGTGGATACTTTTATAAATATTGTGATTCAGTTACATCATATGGAGAAGATCACCTATAATCTGAGACTACAAAAGGAAGTAGGAGAAGGACATTGGAAAAAGTGGACCCTCTTTTTAGCTCAGTAACTTCAAAAAGGCTAAACAGGTTTAAGCAGGTCTAAGGTATGTACGCATTTACACTGTGTGAGACTGCATATATATTTATGTACTCATTATTTTCACAATGTAAGTTATGTCTCCCCGACCCTTATGTTTGTGTTATGCATGTTTAAATATGCTTGTTATAAAAATAAGAAAAATAAAGTTTAAGAAACAAATTAAAAAAAGGGCTTAAATTAGAATGCAAAACATGAGTGCTGTTACAGACATGTCCTGGCTGCTTCTGTCTTGGTTGTTTCTTTTTTGCCTCCGTTTTATTAACAGGTTCAGTGCAGAAGCTGAACTAAAAATAAAACGTACACTTATAATTCTTGTAATCAGCTGCTTTCAGCTTGGTTGAAGAGGAGGAATGTTTGTACCTCTAAATAGGGGTATCGGAAAATAAATAAATACATGTAAAACAGCAGTCGTTGGCGTTTCAATCCAGCCACTTGTGGATTGTCTTACATATGCTTTAAATACATAATCTAAGGTTTTATTGTAGATGACTTTGTTAAAAGCCTAAATTATGATGAGCTGTCCATAAGAGTAACCAGCTTTTATTTTGAAGACAATAACAAAAATAATGAAATGCATCAGGTTTAACAAAGACTGGCAGTTTTAGCTTGGGCTTTTGTGACACATGATTTTAATTATTGAATTAAGCGAGGAGTTTTTCCTACAGGGAATCACTTTCAGATGTATTCAAGGAACTGGATATTAGCGTTGTTTGGGGAAAAAAAGCAGAATTCAAGCAGGTTTCCATGGAAAATATTATGCAGTATCCATAACTCCTGCTTTAACTTGAGGTCTGGTGAACAGATGATGGCCAGTGGTGCAAATTAGCTCAAATCAAACAAGCAGGTCTGTAAGCTTCAACAGATGTTTCGTGTAATTTGACATTAACGTGATCATTAATATTAAGGCTGAGGTACGTGAAAACCTGCGAGTTTTCTGGAGAAACTTTCATTGTTTATACAGAAACTACAGCAGCTGCACCAACAAAAGATGGGGAAATGGTCTTCAAATTCTCAAAAGCTGCTTGTTTGTGTGTTTAGGTTTGATGGAAACTTCAATACCAACGTGTCCAAGACCATCTGCTGCGACAGACTTTCTCCAACCGTCAACAGCCGAGCGTTCAACCCCGGACGAGACCTGAACTCAGGTTTGTCGGCGACGCATTCACACACAAAAGGGGCAGAAAAAGAGCCAAAATATTGCAATTAGTTCTCACCTTTTTTACCATTTAAAATTTTTGAACACATCAGTCCGACTGTGGGTTGCAGACGGCAGTTTCCATGGAAACGCAGTTTTTAATTAATAAGTTATAGAATCTTTCATCTTGTGTAAATTTAAGGAGAGGAGATTGATTTAAGGTAGAAATAATGAGCTGTGTGTTTCTAAGGATGTGTTTGAGTCCGTCCTGTTCTTTCTTCTCTTCACCGTCGTCTTTCTGTCTGTCTGTCTGTCTCTTTGGGTTTTTCTGTCTTTGATTTTAAAACACTTTTTTATGGCTTCAGATCAAATGCACTTTGCTTGACTTTGAACTTTTGTCTGCAGTTTCACTCAGGCAGAATATGTTTTTATCGTCCTTTTGAACAGGACACAGCCCACTCTTTTATTATGTCCTTACTTCCAGATGAAATTGCATCAGTTTTTATAAAAATGAGCCTTGTCTTAATATTTTTCTGTCTGATCCTCATTTTTCTGGCCATCCACATGTGTCCACGCTCTGGTTTGTGCGCACATATTGCACAAGTTTACTCGATAAAACTTATGTGTCCTCACCACATACATTTATCTGCATTTCATTAAGAAAGAAATGGAACAAACTGGCGGAGTCCGGTTGGCCCTGTTGTTCCGTCTGTTCTGTTGCCATCACCTGTTTTGTGATGTTTTCCTTCTGCTTGCTGAGTGAAAGTATCTGTAGCATTCTTTACACACACATGGACTTGAATTTCCTGGAATATTGTACCACTTTCCTTTCATCCCTCCCAGTTTTAGTCCAACACACGTTGTAAAGTCAGTACCAGGTTCCTCCTGGGTCTCGTCCACACAATATACAAAATGCAGATGCTGCAGAAGTTTCCCACTCTTTGTTTTAGAAGCTCAAGAAAGGACAAATTGGAGGAAAATCACTAGTTTGACTATTTTCTTTTTAGCAATTTAGATTAAACGTTATATAGAATTTTATCTCCTTTAATGCAACATTTTCTTTAAAGGACTCATATTTATCTAAACCCACTTTTCTTTGTCTTTGGTTCATTTATTTGTGTATTTGGACCCTAATAGTTCATCAAGTTTGAATTTGAACCCTCCAGGTGCTGCAAAACTATCTTTACATTAATTTTGGCAAAAATCAAGTGGATTTCTACAACCAGTTTTAATTCCTGCTTAATTTATTACATTTTATAACGAGTTATGTCATGACATTTGCACATATAAGGTCAGGATTTCCAACAAACATTTGTCTGAGTACGACATAATTGTTTATCAGCAGCAGCGGTTTGAGTAAAAACTGAAAATATGTCCAAACTTTGAGCCAATTACCTAAAATGTTCAGTTGTTTGTCTTGTACTGATGAACACAAGTGGTTAAACAGGACAGAGCAGCACAGTCAACAACCTGAAGGGGGCAGGGCATGAAGTAGCTCATGTGCATTTAAAGGGCCAAAACCACCTTTCTCCAATCCACTTTATTTATATTTCGCACTCAAACAACAAGAGTGTTTCCAAAGTGCTGCACATCATAAAAACAAAACAATTAAACTAAACTAAAACCAATAAATATGTAAAACTACAACAACTTTCTGGTGTCATTACTCAGAAATAGAACTGAAAATGGACCTGTGGAGTTGAATGAATGAAGAATTCAGACCCAGAGCATTTACAGTTTATGGAGACCACAGGGAAATGTTTGAAAATGCATAATCCCATTTGAAAAAACAAAATATAATTCCTTTAAAACTTCAGTTGTCTCTCTCCTCTTTGATTTTTTTTTTTTTTTGTTTTACTGCACAGATCTGTGTGAGAGACGAAACAAAATTGAAGACATTTGTATTTTTGACTGTGTATTACCTGTAGAACATGAGTAGCGTTATGTTTTTTGTGTGTTTTTTGAAAACCTCTGTGGGAGAATCAGGAAATAACATTTTTATTTTCTATTTCATGGCATTTTTTCTTGCCATGCTCTTCCCATTCACACCCTGCCCACTCTAATACGGATGTTTTTTTTGTTGATGCTTGAACTGCAGACAGATGGTATTGGATGAAGCAGACACAGTGGCTTTAGTCTGTCATGAGGTTTAGCAGCAGTGGCTCGGTTGGTTTGGGTTGACAAAGTATATGTTTTCATATTATGTGAATCTTACCACAACACCAGTACACATCATGTCTGGTCTCCTAAATGTGTTTGTACTGCAGGTAATTCACTGACTTACACACTTATAGGACTAT
Source organism: Ostorhinchus rueppellii (assembly GCA_030068375.1). Taxonomy (NCBI): domain Eukaryota; kingdom Metazoa; phylum Chordata; class Actinopteri; order Kurtiformes; family Apogonidae; genus Ostorhinchus; species Ostorhinchus rueppellii. Next base: position 2,895,749 of record JAQQZY010000020.1, on the reverse strand, counting down.
AAGACCCATATTTAGTGTTTGAGGTTCATAGTCATCAAACTAAACAACAGTAGACATGCAAACTGGAGTCTGACTGGATGATTTTCTAATCTTTTCATTCCATTTTGAGCCTTCAAACACCTTTTACAAGTGGATAAGAGAGTCAAACATGGATAAAAAATAGCATTAATGTGGACAGGACAAGAGTCTGTCCCTGATTCATTGACTAGAATGGAGTTGTTGAACAGGGTTTGAATAACGGGTCTCAACAGTTCTGGATACTAACACACGTGTGAACATAAAAGCACTAAAATTAACCTTCTCCACATTAAATTCAGTTGGTACAATAGGTGTTTCTCCACTACACTGGTCCCAGGACTTTTTGGGGGAAGATACATTTGACCGAGCCGCGAGTTGTCCTGGTCGGTCCTCTCAGGCGTCGTGTCTCCATTCCAGTAATGACCCTGTAAGAACTTCGCGACGACATCATCATATTGCGTCTGTTTCTGTCGTAACGTCACTAACAGAAAGCACCGAAACCAAAGCAGCAGCAGAGGAAGAAATCACAACAAGACTGGACATGGACACGGATGAAGTTGGGATGTTTGATGCGTTTGTGCTGTTGCTGTACACAGTAATGGTATCAGAGATAGTCGTGTTGTGAAATTCGTCCAGCTTTTAAAATTGGAGGTTGTTTGTCGCGACCTGCTAGTGTCATTTGCGACAACCAATCTGCGCGAGTTAGCCACTAGTACCTCCCAGCGACTACCGGGCTGTTCTCGAGTACCTACCCTCGAGCAGGTAGTCTGGTGGTTCCTGAAAACGGCCCTGTCGGAACGGCCCAGTCAGTGGAGACGAGCACATTAGAGGTCTGCGCGGGACTGATTTTTCAGTCCCGCTCCCGCATTGTGCACTCCCGCTCCCGCAAAGAATTATGATTTTCAGTCCCGCTCCCGCCCACTACTGCTATATTTTATCCCGCTCCCGCCCGCAATGCCCTCAGGGTTCCAGCGTTCTGCACTCCTGCCCTCTCCAGCAAAGGATGATTTTCAGTCCCGCTGTTTGTAACTTTACCTG
>JAQQZY010000020.1:2870216-2881367 GCA_030068375.1 Ostorhinchus rueppellii | reverse complement strand
ATAACAATGATAATAATAATAATAATAATAATAATAATAATAATAATAATAATAATAATAATAATAATAATAATAATGAAAAAACAAACAAAAAAATAGAATAATAGAAAAAAGAACAATTGTTGTGCCTTTGCTTATAATGGTCCATATTTTGATGGTTTATATCATGTAAATGCTTAGACTTATCAATAGAGTTACTGTTGATCACTGAGAAGAAGTCATTAATGGACTTTCATTTGGGTGCATGACCTTTTGACCTTGAGTGACCATGAAGGGTCAAACTCAAGGTCAACAATGTCTACATTTCAACAATCTTCTTCTCCAAAACAAGTTGGATTTATTTCAATTTTTTATGTAGCTTTGTTTGGACAGTGTCTACAAAGTTTGTTCACAGTTTTGATGAATTTCTTAAATATTTAAAATGTACCTTTATTTTTAGTGGGCCATATTTTGATGATTTATGACATGGAAATGGTTAGAGATATCAGTGTAGTTCCTAATGAGCACTGATAGGAAGCCGTATTTGGACTTTCATTAATTAGTCGAGTTCTCCTCTAGTGAAAGTACCACCCACTCCTGTTGGGACATTGATCCTTTTTGAATATGTTTTCATTTCTTTTTATATTAAATTTTCTTCTCATCATAGTTTTGATGTTATAGTCAAAATAAAATGAAAAAGCATTCAATCAATCCTGCATCAAGGCACAGGACTCTAACATAGCAGCAGAACTCGACAACCTCACAAATTCAGCTTCTTACTGACAGAACAGACCGGTGAGGTACAGGAACACTGGTCCTGTTTTGTTCAAACTTATCATTCAGTTTGGTCAAAGATGCACAGGAAGGATAATAACCAAGCTCCCAAGACTCCACGCAGACTCCCCGATGAGAGTGGCTGCCTTCTTCCTCTTCTTCCTCCTCCTCTTCCTCACTCCTCCTCTGTGCCAGTTGCTGTGGGGTGGCCCAGAGGGCATGTTGATGGCACGCTGCCTTCACACACCCGGACCACACATGCCCTTGGCAGGAATGTGGCTCTGTACCACTAAAGCCTGTCGGAATTTCACACCTCCAGTGTTGTGGGTTTTTTATGTGACCACCGCTGAAAGACATCTCTTTCTTTCTTGTCTTTTCTGCCTCTGTCCTTTGTCTCTTCGTAACTGCCTGGTGCATTTTGCTTTGGCTTCATGTGTTTTGGACTTTTCTTACTGGTCCAGTCGACGATCTGGCATGCGGCCACGAGAGAAGTAACGTTACTGGGCTTGATCCGAGTCTGAATAAGGCTTTGTGAGGACATCAGTCCCCTTCTCCTCCCTGTGGTAGTGTCTCGTTGTCCAGTAGACCACACACAGTCACTGCCCCCCCCCATCTGGACCCCTGTTAAACTGACACCCACTAAAGCAAGCAATGACACACACTTCAGATTAATGCAATAAATAAATACATGGAATAAGTCTTCAAAAAATAAAATGGTAGCGCAGATTGTCAGCAAGGGATGCACAGATCTGTCAATAAATAAAGAGCTGATGTTTCACTGTCCGATGGTTTTTGTTGTGTTTTATTCATGGTACTTTGCATAAATTTGTATGATTGACTTTTTTTCTCATGCAAAGATAATGAGCTGAAAGCGTTCAAGCAGTTGTATTTTTTTAAGTAATTAATGGTTTAATAATTAATCATGGGGGCACAAACATTGAAAAATAATAGTAGAAACCGTACAATTTTGCAAAGAATTCTAAAGCACACAAGTACCTGTCAATTTACTTCCAACTGTATTTGTGTATTTTCTTTCATTTCACAGTGAAATGTGGCAGTGTTTGTGTTGGTTACTGGCTGTTGTTGAATGCCCCAGTTTTAACAACAGTTCTTTTATAAAATCTAATGGACTGTTTTGTAGTGTATTATTTATAACAGAATAAAGTCATTTTTATCTCATTAAATTTGATGACATTTCACCATCAGCACTAGTATGTTTTGTTTTCTATTCATGGTACTTTCATTCATTCATATGATTGAATTTTTTCTCATGAAAGGAGCTGTGTTTTTTTCTTTGTCTCTATGGACTAAATGAGGAAAATAGCAGCAAAAACTAATTTTAGAAGCAGCAGCTGTTGGCAAAAAATGTTGTTCACGTCAGTATTGACGCATCCCTTACTGAACAAGTATACATAAGGAAAATACTGAGATAGTAATCTGGCCTTCAATTGTATATTTTCTTTCTATTCTACTCCTGTTTCAAAGTGGAACGATGCAATATTTGTATTATTTCTTGTTGCTGAATGTTTGAGTTTAACTTAATGATATAATTCTCTCCTTCATTAATTCTGTATAATGTACTTTTTCTTTGGTATATTATAAATTAGCAAATGATTACAATAAAATCATCATTATCTCAATAATAATAATAATATTATTAGTTCTTTTTATATTCATTATTTTCAGTCAGATTGTTTATTTCTTTTCCAAGTAGATGCATAAGTGGGATAATGTGCAGTGAACCAGTTATTTCATAATGACATTAGAAGCCAAGTTAAAATTGACTTGCAAATCTTTAAAAAAAAAAAAAAAAGAAACCTTCAAAGATAGCTAACGTATAAAAGTATAAAGTCTATCTCGTGTTCTTGCAGGCCTGTGTATGTGTCTGCAGTGCGTCCTCAGTCTAAACACATTGTGGTGATGGTCGACCATGGAGCGTCGGTCACCGACACACAGCTTCAGATCGCCAGGGACTCCGCACTGGTCATCCTCAATGCCATCGATGAACACGACAAAGTGAGTAAAATGCATTCAACCACTTAAGAAAATAAATGGTTGGTAAACATTGACTTATAGAGAATATTTAAAAGCTGACGGAATAGAAGTTATTTTATTTTTTGGGTTATTTTAGTAATTATAGTGGAACAACCAAACCCGATTATTCAGTCCATATCTACATAACCAGAAATGATTAAACGCTTCAGTATACTAGTAAAACCCTTTCACGTCATCAAATCCTCCCTCCTCTACAGATCTCTATTCTCTCGGTGGCGGAGACGGTTCGCTCCTGTTCTCTGGACCAGTGCTATAAGAGTCTGCTGTCTCCAGCAACCAGTGAGACCAAGAGGAAGATGAGCACCTTCATCTCCAACATTAAGGCCTCTGACAGCTTCACTCAGCATGCAGCGGGTTTCCAGAAGGCCTTCCAGCTGCTCCGAAACACCAGCAGCCTCAGCAAACAGAGCACCAGTAAGAAACACTACAGTAAAATGATCCTGACACAGCACTTAAATAAGCACCAACAGCACTTTGGTGTTCTCATTAGTTTCTCAGAGAATATTTTTTCCTTTTTTATTTTATTTTTTTAAAATACATGTGCTAAAAATGTCACCTTGTTGTTTCAGCGACAGACATGGTGATTATCTATCTGTCGTCCGGTATCACATCTCGGGACTCATCGGAGCAGGAGAAGAGAGCGACGCTCAGTGTGGTCAGAGAGGAGAACCGCCACCTCAACAACTCCGTCATGATCCTCACCTATGCTCTCATGAACGGTAAGGTCCAATCCTAATTCACCCCTCGGCCCTCCCTCTTACCCCTACCCCTTGGCCCTTGCACTTGCCGCAACCCCTTAAAACGGAGCTGCAAGGCGCTGGGGTTGACCCTACCCTTTGTAACCTGTTACGTCATCAGCGGTCATTGATGCCGCCATTATCAGATGCAGCATATTTGTTTCTGAAAGTATTCCCCATGCCGTCAGCAGCTGTAACTATCTCTGTTCCATGGGCTTTGGTCATCTTTTTATGGCCATCAACTATGAACTGCAAAAATGTAATCTATAACACAGTGAAACAGCATTAAACAGTTGATCAAATGATTAAGTTTATATAATTTTTGGTTTCTTTCTTCAGACAAGTTGATGAAATAGATGTCTCTTTTACCTTTACTTGTTTCAACTGTCACCTGCAGCCTTCCTCAGAAGGCATCAGCTGATTGCTGTGACGTGTCCTTAGCTGACGCGATCAGCTGACACCTTCTGAGGAAGGCTGCAGGTGACAGTTGAAACAAGTAAAGGTAAAAAAAGACATCTCCTACTTCAACTTGTCTGAAAAAAAGAAACCAAAGATAGCATTTATCATAAGTAGACCAAATGAATTTGCTGAATATAAATTAAGTTGTTTACAAAAAAAATACGTATATTTGTGTGTTTCTTTCAACACTGCTGCACTTTTTAGCAGTACTTACCTTTGTGTTGCCAATGATTCGAACAGAATTATGGGAAATTTCTCCTATCCCTCCATTTGCAGTCTGGTCCTGGAAAATCTCAGCCCTCCCCGTTATCCCTTCCCCTCTGTCCAGAATCGGGACTACACTAGCCCTTCATGTGTACGCGCACAACGGAGGGGTAGGGGTAAAGGGGTGTGTGGGGGGGGGTGGGGGCAAGGGGAGAATTGATATTCATTGCAAGTCACATGTACGACCTAAAAGTGAAGATGAATATTAATGAGATGCTAATGATCTTTAAAGGAGTTCTATATAGTATTGATTTTCCAGGAGGAAGTCACGTGTGTGTCAACAACTGTGTGTCCACAGACTGCATCACTCACTGACAGTATAAAGCTCACATCTGTATAACGGTTTCAGCAAGTTTTTTTCTTCAAACTAAAACACATATGTTGACAGTCTGCCAAAAATAACAGTGTCTTATCTTCAAGTGCTGCATCAGCTGATAGTTTACACTATAGCTCTGTTAGCTTAGCTCTGTTTTTAGACTGAAAACAGCCACAGTAAAACCACAAATAGCCTCTGTTTTCTATACGGTTTGTGTTGTCACTAGCTAAACGAAAGATCTGTTTGGAATTGAACAAACAAGGTCAGAACTGTCAGTTTAGTCTGAACCAGGGATGAACAAACAACTTGGCAAAAATAATGACATCCCATAATAGCATTATACCTTCACAAGTCTCAGAATCAAACTCACTGTGAAGAAGAAACACTGACATTTCAGCATCAAACTTCATTCTTTTCATTTACAGCTGTGTCCAGTGGAGAAAACAACAACAGTTCGTCTAGATTTGTTTTGTTAAAGGGCTCATATTTATCTAAACCCACTTTTATGAGTCTTTGGTTCATTTCTTTGTGTGTTTGGGCCCTAATCGTTCACACAGTTTAAATTTGAACCCTCCAGCTGCTGCAAAACCATCTGTATATTTATTTGGGCAAAAATTGAGTGGATTTCTACAACTTGTTTCAGTTCCTGCTTTATTTGTTACATCTATAACTTGTTACGTCATGACATGTGCCCATATAAGGTCAAGGCTTCTGATGAACGTTTCTCTGAGTACGACATATTTGTTTATCAGCAGCAGCGGTTGAAGTAAAAACTAAAAATATGTCCAAACTTTGAGTCAATTACCTAAAATGTTCAGTTGTTGGTTGAACGGGACAGAACAGCACAGCCAACACCCTGGAGGGGGCGGGGCCTGAAGTGGCTCATGTGCATTTAAAGGGCCAGCGCTTAAAACCACCTTTTTGGTGTCATTACTCAGAAATAGGGTTGAAGATGGACCTGTGGAGTTGAATGAATGAAGAATTCAGACCCAGACCAAACATTTACAGTTTATGTAGAGCACAGGGAAATTATTTAAAATGCATAATTCCATTAAAAAAAGCCAAATAACACTCTTTTAAGTCAAAGCACATGTCTCGAGGGATATTCTGCTAAACTTGTACATTTTACCCTACACAATAATAACACTTTTATCGCTTTTTTAAAGAGTGTGATCACTGACCATGGACCAGTGTTTGGCCTTTGTGAGAATTCTCTGTATTACTGTTTGTGTCTTCGCATACTCTACAGATAAAGGATATAGAGAATAATATTTTTGCTCTACTCAGGACTGTTTGTTTACTGCATATCACTTCTTAGACACAATGTGCAGAAGGTTAGAGAGGTGCTCAGAAACCTCAAAGGCTTTTTGTTTTCTGTGTTGGCGTGGTGTCTGTGCTTCCTTTTTCTCTCTTTTTTTTTTTATTATCCTCGTCCAACCATCTGCCTCCCTAACTCCCACCTCCCCCCCTCGGCAATACACATATACTCACCTCTGCCTTGCATGCATTAGTCCACCATTAATATAAATATTTTTTTGCATCACAAAATGGAAATGAAGTACATCTAAGAGAGGAGAGAGTGAGACTTCAAAGGGCGACTGCTCACTCTGTATGTGACTGACAGAGGACCTTGCCTGTTTAAAGAGCCCCATGATGAAAAGGATGCAGAAATCTGTCGTCCTCCGAGTTTATTTGCATTGCATATCCAAAAAACATTTGTTTGGTTGCTGATGCTATTGCACACAGCTGAAAGGCCCACTGTGAGTGCGTCTTATTCCCTGCATCTCCTGCCAAATGTGAAGCACTGATTGTTCAAGGAGATCAGCAGTCTCCTGGCAGCAGCCTAATTCACTATTGTGTGTTTTTTGAGAGTGTTTTTTGTCACTGTTTCCAGTCTATATGCTTATCATTACCTATTCACTTGGTGTTTTTGTAAATACTGGTTGTATTGTCCACAGAATTAAGCCTATTTGCACAGGACTAGTGTTACCTGTGGACCTCTTGTAAACTGTAATAATTGTGGAGGTCATTTGTGATCTTAATCCTGTGTGAATCTCCCATGTTTGTAATTTGTGAAGTAAAAATTCCATGACAACTCACCTATTTCAGCAAAGACAGAGGTCATGCCATATTATTTGTCTCATGCAAATTAATATATCTGAAACTTGGCAGGATACGCAACATTTTTGTTCCTGTGGACCTCTTGTAAACTATAATAATTGTGGAGGTCTCCCATGTTTGTAATTTGTGAAGTAATAATTCCATTACAACTTACCTATTTCAGCAAAGACAGAGGTCCTGTAATAACATTAGTCTGATGCAAATTAATATCTCTGAAATTTGGCAGGAATATGCAACATCTTTGTTCCTACGTGCACTTCTTCTGCCTTTTTCCTGGTTCAGGACGATGGAGGCTGCGCTGGTGATGATCAGTCAAATGTTTAAAAAGATGGAAATTCAGGAGGCTTGTAGCACCCTATAATGTAATAATTTCCTGAAAATGTAATACAATTTGCACTTAACTCATTCAGAAATGTAATAAAACCCAATAATGTCATAACTTCACCAATAATGTAATAAAATATCCTGACTGATATTGTAATAACATTTTTACTGATAATGTAATACCTTATTACATTATTGGGGATTTTTGACATTTTCAGGTGGGTCTTTTTTTCCCCCCCAAAACTGATAATGTCAAACTTGACAGATAATGTACCCACCTGAAAATGTAATAAATTCCCAATAATGTAATAAAAAGAACATTATCAGTAAAAATATTATTACAATATCAGGATATTTGGTGAAGTTACTACATTATTGGGTTTTATTACATTTTTGATTGAATTAAGTGCTAATTTTATTACATTTTCAGGACATTATTAGATTATAGGGTGCTACAATGCTCCTGTTGGGATATAGTAATGATATTCAGTCCAAGTGCAAAATGACACAAATTAGACAAGTAATGTAGACATATGATCATTTTTGCACTGCTATTCAGTGCAATTTATTCTTGTCTAACTCCATGGTCATTTGTCAGAACATTAAAAAATGTATATATACAGCTGTAACGTGTAACCTGCAAGTCCTGGCCAACCAAAAATATTCACCACTGCAACCCCCGTCCCCCTAAAGTTCTCGAACTACCAGAAAATACAACCTTCCCCCCCGAGCAGGGACTTTTCTGGGGTTGAAATAACGTACCCAGAACTAAATTTAGACTGTGGTCCTTGTGGTCTAAACCTAGTTCGTTGTCCCCAGGGGAAAGTTCATGCAGTGGAAACTAAAGATACTGTAGGCCTGGTTTCATAAAGATAGCTTATACAAAAATGTAAAAAAAAAAAAAAAATCAAGTTGGTAAAATTCACACCCACAGATAAACTGCAGCAATGTTTTATATTTGGTAATAAAAGAAGCAGAAGAACTGTAAAATATTGACAGTTTTTGCTGTTCTTGCTTCAATGACATAAACACAGACTGTTCATACGAAAACTCAATACTTTTAAGTCTGGTGGGTTTTATGTCAAATAAAAGGTATCCACACCTACTCAATACAGTTCATCAATACACTCAAAATTTAACTGAAGTGGGCGAAGGAGAAATTAAAGTGAACAAAAACCTGTGCTGTCAGCAAGAATTCGCCTCGGTGTTCATTTGACTTTGCCACCCTGACGACATTGGCTCCCAGCAGTCGCCCAGCGTGATGATCAGCAAAGCATAGCCTTGGCATTAAACAGGGATTCAGCTGTAATCCAGTCAATGATTGGATACTGGCAGACATTCACTTCTCTAGCCGTCCCCAGTAGGATTCGGGGATGCCAAATGTTCCAGGTGACAGCTGTAGGGGCCAGTCATGCTTCTCCATTCTCCTCTAAATGGCCTCTAGATTTGGAAAGATAAAGTCTCCATCTATGTCCTGATGTCTGCATTAACTTCTCAGCTACATATTTCCATTAATGTGATGAAGGATTTATTCGTGTTGTGATCTCTGGGCTTGACACATAACAATTGGGATTGGCAGATGCGTAGGATTATATGGTAAAATCTCACAAAGATCATGACACATGAGCACAAGTTGGCGCCTGCATGTATGAAATGTCTGAGCTGATCACCACAGATCAGAGGGAAATCTGAACTATGAACTGAACCTTTAACTTACATCATGTAAAAGATCCAAAAAGAACGTAGAGCCTGCTTTGACGTCAGGGGCTGCCATGGATCAGGAGGTAGAGCAGGTCATCCAATGACCTAAGGGTTACTGGTTCGAATCCTGCTCTGTCCTAGTCATGTGCCATTGTGTCCTTGGGCAAAACACTACACCCTCCTTGCCTCCACTGTCACCCACACTTATGTATGAATGCATATGAATGTTTGCTGGTGGTCGGAGGGGCTGTTTCTGGCAGCCATGCCTCCGTCAGCTTGTGAATATTGGATCCATCATGTGAAGAGCTTTGGGTGCCCTGAAAAGTGCTCTAGAACTTGAACCCATTATTATTATTTGATGGTTTTATTCAGCGTCTTAAGCAGATATTTTTTGGCTGATGAAGGAAAAGACAGCAGTGGAATGAGGCATGTGTTCTGTATTGAGGCAATGTTTACACTCCTTCCTTTCAGACCCTCCGTAGTATTTATCTCACCAGCCAGTAGGACAGGGGTGGCCCACCCTGGTCCTCGAGAGCCACTATCCTGCATGTTTTAGATGTTTCCCTCTTCCAGCCCACTGTACAATCCTTATCATACTTCTGCGGAGTTTGACGATAGGCTTATCGTTTGAATCAGGTGTGTTGGAACAGGGATACATCTAAAACATGCAGGTACTGGCTCTCGAAGACCAGGGTGGACCACCCCTGCAGGAGGCCATGAGCTTTTGTGAAGGCGATGCAGTCGCCATCTTCAGCAATTTCCTTCAGTTTCTTTAAACCTCTTCTCCCATGACACTACTGCTTGGATTTATTATTTATTTCAAATTTTAAATGGAGCTTCCTTGGGATAATGTCTGCAAAGTTAGTTCATAGTTTTGAGAAATTTTGATATTTGAATTTTAGAAATATTAGAAATGTGCCTTTACCAATAGTAGGGCATATTTTAATGGCTTATAACATGTACATGGTTATAAGTATCAATATAGTTACTATTGAGCACTGGTAGGAAGTCATATATGGACTTCCACATGGGTCCATGACCTTTTACCTTGAGTGACCTTGAAGGGTCAAACTCAAGGGCAACAATGTCTACATTTCAACAATCTTCTTTTCCAAAACTACTGGTTAGATTCATTTCAAATTGTAGCTTTGTTGGGACAGTGTCAACAAAGTTTGTTCATAATTTTGAGAAATATAGATTTTAAATTTTTTAATAAATTTCTGAAACCTTTAAAATTCTCCTTGCTTTATAATGGTCCATATTTTGATGCTTATAACATGTAAATGGTTAGAGATACCAATAACGTTACTGTTGATCACTGATAGAAAGTCATATGTGGACTTTGATTTAATTAGTTGCGTTCTCCTCCAGTGAAAGTATGACCCACTTCTGTTTGGAGACTGACTTCCTGACTCCAGACCACAGGACTCGAACATAGAGGAAGAACCTGACGACCTCACAAATTGAAGATGTTATTGGTGCTTGATAGAACATGCCAGTGAGATGCAGGAACATTGGTCCTATTTTTCATTTGCAGTGACTGTGTCCAATAGAGCCTTAGCTGTGCCATCAGGTACAGATTTGTTCTTTGCCATCCTTTTCCCTCCCTCCCTTCGTCTCCTAAATGTCCTTTTTGTCACCTCAGAGGGTGTAACGGGCCTAAAGGAGCTGGCCTTCCTGAGGGACCTCGCCGAGCAGAACTCCATGAAGTATGGTGTCGACCGAATGTCCGACCGAGACCGGTTAGCGGCGGTGTCCTCTGGGTCGCCAGGAGCGTCCACGATGCCCGTTGTAAAGGGCAGCATGATGGTGCTGAACCAGCTGAGCAACCTGGAGACGACGGTGGGCCGCTTCTACATCAACCTGCCCAACCGGATGATCGACCTGGCACGCTTCAGTTTGCCCTACGCTGACCCGATGGGAGATGGTAGGTGGTCTGAACACAGATTAGCACGTTCTCACACTTGAAAGTCTAAATAAAGGTTAAAGTTTGTAAGGTGTATATATTTGACCTGGTGAGTTTTGGTGTCATCGTGAATATTAATAAGCATACTAAAGAAGTGAAGGACCTACCTGTGTGGGCTGCACCTCCATGTACAGTAATGGTATTTTGTCTTATTTCTTCTGTTCAGACAAGGTATAGTTTTAAGAACAAAACATGATTACAGTAATAGAAGACAAAAGGAGCATCTTTAGCCTCCATGTACGGTGCTTAACAAATATATTCTTCCACCTGTCATGAAAACAAAACATAAATAACGTCATAGTGTATCCAAAACGTGTTTAAAATTAACAATTTCTTTATTTATACAGAAAATGACCAATTGGAATAACAAAATAGTCTTTGTTGACAAATAATACCCATAAATGTCCATATTTAGTGTGTCCACCTTTGGTGCAGATAACAGTTTACATTCTTGC
>JAQQZY010000020.1:2775640-2789238 GCA_030068375.1 Ostorhinchus rueppellii | reverse complement strand
TAGAAAGAACCAGAAAAGTGAATGTATGGTAATGTGGAGACACTGTTTAGAGGTAGATCTGGTGACTCTGAGACAAATATTTCTTTTCAATCAAACTCATTCTCTCATTAATTGTCAGAATTTCACATTTCGGCCCAAGAGTGTATCTGAGAAACTACAACCAACTAGGACTTTAATTTTTCTTTATTAATGATTCAAATTTGGTAAAGTTTAACGACTTTTATTCTGGAAGCATTTTACTTGTAGACTAGTGTTACCTTGACTGACTGACTGAGAGCTGTTGGCTGATGTGCCCCTGAGCAAGGCACCCAACCCCCACATTTGCTCCCCGGTTGCCTGACATGGCAAACACACTGCTCCTAGTATGCAGTGTGTGTGTGTGTGTGTGTGTGTGTGTGTGTGTGTGTGTGTGTGTGTGTGTGTGTGGTGCATAATCTAGTGATGAGTTAAAGGCAGAAGATGAATTTCAGTGTGTGTCGCGTGTTAACATGTGTGACAAACTACTACTGACAAAATAAAGATTCTGTCCTATTAATTAGTCAAAGTTGTCTTAGCCTCTTCCTGTAATGGACATTATCGAACTAATTTACCACTCAATCATTAAAAAAGCAGCAGTAGTCATTAAGTAAAGCGGTATGTGTGCACCTCTGTGGTTGTGAATAACATGTTTTAATAGTTTCAGGATTAGATGTTATGGATTTTGTTCAAGGGTTATAGGGTTTGTGTTTTTGCATTAAAACTACAATTTTCGTACATTTGTAGGCTGTTTTAGACTGTCACAGCATTTTAGGCAATTATTATTACTATAATCACTGTACCTGTTCACAGGAAAAAGCTTTAGTAGATAATAAACCCTTAAATTATGAGTCTGCTTAAGATCTAAAAGCACCACTGTCTGTAACTATGTGGTTGAATTGCATGTTTTTGACTGTTTTCCAAGTTAAAAAAATAGAATTTTGGTAAAATCTTAAAAAAATAGAAGCCCAACTCCACCTATTAGACCACAGAGAATAGAATAGAATAGAATAGAATAGAATAGAATGCCCTTTATTGTCATTATCTTGAATGTACAATGAGATTGAGGGCTTGTGCTTTTTCAGTGCAAACAGATAATTATAGATAAAATATAAGGAGCAAAATATATACAAGATAAAGTTTGACAAGACAGTGCAATTAACTCTATACAAATGTGAACATAAAAGATAAAAATTGAGAATATAAAAAATGTATTACACAGGATGTCTGAATATTTTCAGATTAGCTGTAGTGCACATGGAGATTAATACTCATAGATGAATAGATATTACGTATGATATACATTATTTTACGTATTGCATGTATTATTCTCATAATTCTATTGCACAGGATGAATGAATATTGAGTCAGTATTTTAAGCAGCACAGCAGCAGCAGTGATAAATATATTGGACGTTATATTGATGGTTGGGGTCGTTATATGTGAGAGTTCAGGGTGGTAATGGCTCTTGGAAAGAGAGAATCTGTCATTAAAAAAAAAGTCATTAGGTTAGTTCTCATCTTCCATTAAATTGGCTTTGGTACTGCCCCAAAACCACCCAGCCTTATAGTAAAAACCTTGTGTTTTCAGTGTGTGTGATGCTCTTTTTACTGATGTCTTTTCTCTTTCCCCTTACAGGAAGTCCATGAAATTCTTAAAGAGTACGAGCTGAAGTACTGCTTCGTGGATCGTAATAAAGGCACAGGTACAACTCAGTAAACCTACATGAATACACACGTTCAGCTTTTAACTGTACACACAACCATCACTCTGCCCAGTGTTTTTATAGTGTAAAAATCACCATAGTAATTCTATTTATAAAGCAAAACATACATGATATTAGAGTGGTGGACAGGCAGATTTAATATTATGACAACATATATGTGGTGCATGTATTAAAAACTCATTTAACCCTTAAAATGTGGTTTGGTAGCTGAAATGCCCCAGTTGTGTGTCATCGTAGGTCTCACAAATCGTTGAAGTTGAACTTAGGGTTATGGCGTTCTGTAAAGGCATTAACCATCTTCTAAGGATCACGTTATCTTAAAGATTAGAGGATTAATGTCATGTCAGACTTGCACTGGAGTTGATCCTTTAGTAAGAGGAGAATGAGAGAGTTTCCTTCACAAGGTTAAAACAACCTGAGTTTTATAGGCAGATGGCTGTAGAAATTGTTCAGAACGTAGAACTTTTTGTCGCGTATACTTGTGTGTTTTTGTATACAATCAATCAAGCAGACTGTAATTGAATCTAAGTCAGTATATTCCACACTTTTAAATACTATAATATCTTCAAGGACTTGTCGTTTGTCCGCAATTGTGTATAAACTTCATATCAAAGTGATCATCTTGAGTGATAATCACATCAACCGCCCTAAGATGCAACAAAAAACTGAATTGGTCGCGCAATTTTTTCTCTGTTTTTCCCCATTTACTTGTATGTTATTTGATCAAACTCCTCCGACATGCTTTATTTGATTTTCAAATTTGTTCAGTATCATCTACAGACACTAGTGATCAAAAGTTACTACAAGGCTGAGAAGAACTTAAACATGGCCACTACTGCAGTGCGTTTTATTTGGCTGGGTTCAGGGAACTTCTGTCTTTCATTGTGATAAACAAATTGGCACAACTCACAGTTACTTTGCCAAATCTGCTCCTAATTTTGCGCTTCAATGGGCAGCTGCCCTGAACACACCCATGTGTCGCTGTTGCCATGGCAACACTGCAAATTTCAAACTTTTTCCTTGAACCAGGACGTGTTTATAATTTCAGTGTCATTGATTCATTCTGCCCCAAATTTTGCATGCTGAATTACAAATTTAGCCTGGACTTCCGTATCCCAGTAGTGTGCCCATTGCCATGACAACGGTGGAGTTTTCTCTTAGTCACCGTAATGCAGGTCATTATAATTCCATTGTACTTTTTCAGAATTTTCCCCAATTTTATTATTAGTTTGTTTTTTACTTAATTCTATTTAACATAAACGCATTTGTATAGCTATATTACACGAAACGTTTTTTGTATAAAACACAAGAATTTTGTGTTTTGATGTTTTACTTCATGGCTTGACATTGAACAAACATTTCATCACTTTAATTGTTTTTGAAGTTTTACATCAAAAATAAAGAAATATTGACAGTACCACAAGTCAGCATCTTACTTCTTGAAATTTCATGTAACCATGCAAGAGCCTTATTCCACCTTTAGCTTTTGTTGTTGTTTGAAAAAGAGAATTGGACTTTGTGTGTATGTGTGTCTTGGGCATCACACAAAATCCTGAAAGAGCTGACTGCTACAGTTTGGTATACTTATATTTTTTTGGTCAAGGAAGATACTAGCAGCAAGTTGATAGGACCAATAAGTTAGGAGATATGAGCAATTTTGGAATACAATAGCTTTACAAATGCCCAGAATCATAGAATTGAAGTGGGTTACCGAGCAACAGATAAACAATAGGGTCACCTTGCCATAGTGTCAGATTTCATGTGCAGACACAGACATGCCAGCTGAGAGGTTATTCAACTGAAAGTGCCAGTGGAATTTACCAAGAAAGTAAAGACTAACTAAATACAGACTTGCATCTTTTCCCAAAAGTCAGCTCTCCTCAGCATAAAAGTGATCACATTTAGAACCTGTGGTTCTCCATGGGTCAGCACACTAGTACAGGGGTGGCCAACCCTGGTCCTCAAGAGCCACAATCCTGCATGTTTTAGTAGTTTCCCTCTTTCAGCACACCTGATGTTCGTTATCAGACTTCTGCAGAGCTTGATGATAGGCTTATCATTTGAATCAGGTGTGTTGGAACAGGGATACGTCTAAAACGTGCAGGATTGTGGCTCTTGAGGACCAGGGTTGGCCAACTCTGCACTAGAACATATTTATTTCTCCTTCTCTTTTTTTCACACACAACAAGGAAATGCAGGGAATATGTGCACAGCCTTAAAAGACACACAAAAACTTACTGAATGGGTTGTAAAGGTTACACTCACTATTTATTGTGACCCCTGACCCCATGAGAAGAAGCAGCACAAATAATTTGAAACATCTAACATGTGTTGAATGAAACCTAGTATAAAACATCAGAAAATGAATCCCTTAAATCTCATATTATCTGAACAGAAGGGTTAAAACATGTGAAGTGCAAAGGGAGGTCACACTAAATATGGCTGCTTTGTTTTATAGAAGCTGTTTTTTCTCTGAGACTTTTGTTTGTTCTGCTGAACATACTTCACATATATCCAGATTGGATCTTAATCCAACAGAAACTGAGAAATGCATGTGGGGCCATTAGAACTTTACTAAACCACCATATCTAATATTGAGCTGGGACTTTTGCACAGGACTGTACGTCACAATGTCATAATAATTAATAATGAACTGAGAAGAAAATCTTTATCATGAGACCCTTTTTGGCCAAACTGCCCCTTTTTACTTCAGTACTTGTAATCTGAGAGGTTTTTCAGCACCATCCAAAGCTTTCACAGACCACTGATCCTCACAAATATGGGAATACATAGTCACCCCCTCACTGCAGAACCCCCACCCTTGGTGTGTGTGTCTTTCCAGGGAAATCTTCCATCGCTCCTATATTTAGTCTGTAGAGTCAGCCAAGCACCTGAAACGTAACGCCTTTGGAAAGTAGAGGGGTGCTGTAAACAGCTGAGATATCAAAGCTCCAGCCTGTCCAAAAGGTTAATAGTGTTTCAGAGCAAATGAGAGCCTGATGAAACGCGGGCCCTCGTCGGACCGGCGGCCTCTGCGATGTACTAATTAGGCAGCTACAGTGGCGTCCAGTGTTTGGCTCTGATGTCCAGACGTGGGTCAAATGTGATGAGAATCAGCATGGCAGGCAACGTTAAAACTTTCCCTAACAAACCTGGGGCAGCAGGCTTTGTTTCTGCTCCTTCTGTCTCTTAGTATCTCCGTCACGGTCACTTTCAAACACACTTGTACCCACATTACTTTTCGGTTTCTCCATCCCTTGCCTCTTCTCTCTGCACTTCAGTAAAGCAGCACTCACTTCATTTCAGTCGCTTGACAACATAATGTGGCAGCGTCTGGGAGTCTCAGTATTAGCTTTTAGAATCATGTTTGTAGGGAAATTTGCATACATCTTCAAAGAGCTTTGTTGGAGGCCTCAGGTGACAGTCAGAAAGGTAGGGAGGTTTTTTTATTTTAAGTTATTTCTCCAGTAAATATCCTTGTATTTAAAAAAAAAAAAAAACTGTTAAGATGAAGCTTTTCAGCAGAGGTGTGGTTCAGGTTGAAGGTGATCACAGGTTTTGGGGAAGTGTTGTGTGGATTATTTTCAGAATGGAAGTGACTGTAGGGAAAATGAACCCCACACAGAAAGGCCATTTTAAGATCGTATTCTACGTGTTTGTTCACCCAAAGCATCAGATAATAAAGAGTTCAATGACATATCTTTCTTCATTTGACAATAGAGTTGGGTTAATATCCGGGTTTGCCAGTCCAGTCTGTTGTAAGAGTAGTCTGACTCAATAGAATCCACTCCAAATGAATATTCTGTTGCTGTTTATAATAGAAGTGTTTACAACAAAAACTGCTTCAATATTACAAGATGACAGATGCATACAAACGTAGACGAGGTTAAAAACACTGCAGGAATTTTTGGTATTTTTTTGAACCGGCTTAGAAGCGCATTATAGACCTGTAGTGAAATGAAGTCCCAACACTCTGTCAAACAGCAAATCTCATGTTCTATTCTGGAGCATCTGAGTCAAGTCCAGCATCTTATCATACCTTTGGATTTGGTCTTGTTTTAATATAAAAGTTTTTGCAGAGTTTTTTTACACCCGCCCAATTATAATCGGCAATTAAATCAACCAAAATCAAACCATATAACCTGGGGCATCACTGGCATTTTTGGCCCCCTTGAAACATAATCATTGTGGGCCCTCTGCTGCAAGGAATTCACTGGTAACTATCTGTCGGAGCAGGGAGTGGGGGAGGGGGTGATACTGCTAACAAAACCGAAAGTGAAACCTAACATGCTTTACTAATTCCTCTATCTCCCACTATTATGCAGCTCTTCTTGCTCTTCTGTATCTACTGACGCCTTCATAAACTTTCAGTTAAAGGGCCACACGGTGGGTGGGTGGGGAACTTTGGACGCTTAACTGAACCCAACCCAGTGTCTGTGCCTCTTGTACACATTGGAGCCGGGCCCACTCCACTGCTCAATGGGCCCCCCCGGGAATGCTGGGCCCTATGACTTCACCATGTTTACCCCCCTTACCAGCACACCAGCATATAACCCATATGGAAATGCATTGACTGGAGGCGTTTTGGTCTCTTTTTTTTTTTTTGGCTGTTGAACCTTCGTGTAGAATGCTGCAGTATGACCTTTCAATATTACATTATATTTTGTTTGTATACATGGTCTATCAAACAGTTTAATTTTAATGTATGCGCACAAATTATGTTTCAGCTGATGAACAGACATTTACACCTCAACCCTAGTTAATGACCATAACAGATATGTGGTATTTGATATGGACTAATATTCCCTTGGCAGCTACAATGATATCTGAAATAAAATACCTTCATCTGCACAACGTTGCTTCTCCATTGCTCATTTTTTAATTTTTCATTAGGTCCCAATGCCAAATGCATCCACAATGACGAGAATTTGTAAATAGAAACACATTTACAGTATTAAACGTCTTATTTTAGATTCTATCCCCTACTGGCAGGCTGTTTCCTGACCCCGGATGTTAACCTAAAACACTAATAATCACAGAGCTATTAAAGCTCCTTGGGGGTTCTTTATTTTCCGATCCATAGGCTGCGCTTGGACGGGCTGCCGACTGTCTCTTAGTGTTTTCTCTTTAGTGATATGGATTGGCTGCAGACAAACTTGGTGACATGGCCCATTAACTCTTCACTGTCTCACAATCAGTACAAATGGGCTTGTTTTTGGTGGGATGCAGCCTCAGCAGGCAAGTGTGTGTTGTTCAGAGATTCCCGTCTGCTTCACTTAAGAGGTGTGGAGGATTGATTTCAAGCCCCCGTAGATTATCACTGTGCTTGTGTGTATGCGAGTGTGTGCTTGGCGACAGAATATTTTGTGATGATCTGGTAACCCTCTGGCTGGTCGCTTCCTCACTTACGCCCAAAACCCCTCCCTCTGGCCTATAACCTACATTTACACCCCTACCGTGTCTATCTTTGCATATTTGTTGATCCTTACACACCCGTGCGTATGTACTTAATGTGACTCGTAACAGATCCATTTATGAGAAAAGCCGTGTTGTGTTTATGTGTTTATGTGAGTTGACAGGCAGTTGAACTTACCCGTCACTGGATCAGCTTTCAAGGCAGCTGGATAACATCAACCCCAAGTGTTTACAGTCTGACTCGCTCTCCCTTCCTCTCCCACTCTGCGTCTCTTCAGTCTCGCTGCTTTACAAACCACAAAATTCCTTTTTCGTTCTGTATCTGGAGCCATGTTGGAAAGTCTGTGGAGGAAGTAGAAAAGAACTGAGATGTGTTGACGAGTTCAGAATTTTAAAGCCCTACCGATCTTCACTGTGTGCATTCTGTTGCACAATTAAAGCTGCAGTGATTGATGATTTTTTTTCAGCATGATTGGGCAAAAATTCTGCCGTTTCCTTTCAGTATATTGTAACCCGGGTGTTGAGGTCACAAGGTATTTGCGTCTACTCCTCATCTGTGCTTCAGGTTGTAGAAAATCTACGTCATGATGCTCAGGTTTCGGCTCATCACAGGTGTTTTCAGACAAATACAAGGGTCAAATACATGATTGACACCTGCAGTTACCAATCGCTGATCAGAATCCATCAGAAGACATGACTCTACTACTGCATTTTTACATCTAAGTTTGGAAGAGTGGCTTTGCTTTTCCACATCAGCATGAAACTATGGTAATTTGCTCTGATATTTAGGAGAGTGCTGCAGAAACAGGGCCTGTGTTTTCAAACTGACATTTTTCCTTCTCATTTTTGCAGCTTTTAATTGAGTCACATTTGTAATTACAGTCACAGTCTGTGCAGTTATATAATTGCAAAAAGCTGCAATTTCAGTCGAGTTCAATCCAACGTTATTTATACAGTACATATTTAAAAAGCTAGAGTGCTTGCCAATGTGCTGCACATAGAATTAATACTGTACATAGAAATTAATAGGAAGATCATATAGTGCGATTATACTGAAAAGACAAAATCCACTTTAAAAGACACACACACACACACATACACACACACACACACAGACACACACACACACACACACACACACAAGACAGTAAATAAGATCATAAAAATCATTCAACCAAATGAAGTGTGTAACTCTCCGGGTTAAAAAGCCCTGGAGTAAAGATGAAGGTTGAGATCAGTTCTGGCTTTACAGGGAGCCACGACAAGGGAGATTAACTTTTATTTACAGGTTCTGTTTCTTCCAATGACTGGAACCAATCACATCAACCAGTAAAACTCACTGGTCCTGTTTTCCTTTTTCAAAAACTCAATTCAGTCAGTAGTCCATGATCATTTCACATATTTCTAATAATTGTAGCACAGTCATATACACTTAGGGGTATTAAAAATGCACAGGTCAGAATAATATGTATATTTGGAGATATATTAAATGAATTGGTTTGGGGTTACCTTCATATTAAAGAGGGAAGCATTGGTCATTAGAGAACGAACTGTGGACAAATTGTGATCGACTGAACATGGAGTGAAAACAGGTACTCCGAAATTCAAAGTGTCATCATCCTGTCCTGAGGATCCGATCACTCTGACGACTGATTGTACTGTGATGATAGCACAGATGGCGAGCGACTTCACCGCAGCTCAGACCTGCTCGTAACATGCCGATGGAAAGTTCTCTCTGTATCTTAAGTCGTGGCATTTGAGCAAAAACATTTGGGTGTTTTCTTTGCCTTTGTGTCGGCTGTTGACCACACCTAAAGGTACCAGACAAACATGACTCTGTACAGGAGGTTTGATCCAGTGCGTGACATTAAAGGATTAGTCCAAATGCCAATGTTGCGTGCGTTGGGAATGAAAAAAAAAAAATACAGCTATTAACGGTGTTGCTCATCTCGTGTGCAACATAAACAAAATAGGCACCAGAGCAAATCATTTTCTGGAACTAACACCACATGTTTGGACTGTGTGGTTTTAATGGCGCTAAGTATATGTTCAATGGTAGGGTTTTTGAATTATAATTTTTTTTTTATTGCATCTCGTTACCTCCGCCAAGGAGGTTATGTTTTTGCCGACATTTGTCTGTCTGTCTGTCTGTTAGCAAGATAACTCAAAAAGTTATGGATGGATTTTGATGATAATTTTCACAGATTGTCAGAAATGGGGTATCCTACAGATGATTAGATTTTGGTGGTGCTCCGTACATTCAGCACCATCTAGTGGATGAAAGCACAAATACTGCCTTGGAGGAGGTCTGCGCTCTCTGAGTGCTTCTCTAGTATGACAATGCTTCACTTTTTTACAAAACTGTTTTCTGTATTTTATATTGTGTTGCATCTGACTGGTGTTTCTTGGCCTGGTTGTCATTGGTTGAATTGGTTTCCAACTGGTTAAATAAATAACACATAAAGAGCATTTTGGATTAATTGTAGATGTGACAGAGAGGTCTGATAAACACCATCATAACAGGCATTGCAGAAGTCCAGATGAGTTGTGGTAAAAGCATGTTTAACCATCTCAGTCATTGACTCATGAAAAGGATTTGACCTTAGAGGAAGATCGGATACTTTAAGAGTTTTGGATTTAGGAACACTGGGCAAGTAGAGGTAGGGTTTTTTTTTTTTTCATACTACTTTTTATATTTTACTTGACATTTCTAAATGATTTGATCACTATATTTTCTTTAACCAAAGAAGTTTGCCTTGAAGCCCTGAGGCAGGTGCTACCATGCACCTCAGGAGAACCAACAGATATTCAAACTCTTTTATTCCTTCAGCTGTCACACTTTTAAACTCTGACAGTCATTTTAGATGAGATTTTCTAATGTTAGCAGAACCAACAGGGTCTTTTAGTCTTTTAGCCTGCATTGGTATTTACTAATTATTTATTGTTGATTATTTAATGCATTTATTTGTCGTGTCCTTCCAGTGATTGTATATTTGCATACTGGCTCATGTTTGTCACATTGAGCTTTGAATGTTGACCAATGTCAGTGGTAAGCTGCAAGGAATTGCCCGTATGAGATAAAGTTTTCTGAATCAATCTCTTGGACTCAAATCACACTTGTTATATTGTTCACATCACTTTTTCATCATGCATCTTTCAGCCCTAGTGTGTATACGAAAATCCATAGATTTAGTAAAGAATTTACCCCCTATTTACTTCTATTTTATTTCAATAATTTTCTCTCTAGTGAGGACAGAGCTTCAGCAGTAATGTATATCATGGAATAAAATGTAGTTGGGACTAAAAAAAAAAGTTGTTGGATCACATTCTAATCATTAAGTGTCCGTTATCATGTTTATGTTCTGTGTTTATGTGATGGAGACATTCCTGCGTCATTATGATGATGATGATGCATCTTCAGTGTCTCAAAGGCTTCCTTTTATCCTCCTCTCTCTCTTGACATTTACATCAGCAACAAGTTGTTGTTGGTTTTTTTTTGCAAGTTGCTGATGTGCTTCTTAGCGCCACTTCACAGATGTCAATTATGAATCACAGCGTTTGCAGAACATTGGTGTTTTTGTTTTTTTTTTAACTTGGATTGCAGTCGAATCACTGCTCTAAGTTCAGGTTAGAATTTAGATAACAGTACGTGTATCCGGATGCAGACTTGGTGAGGATGTGTGAGACAGACTGAGCTGTGTGTGTGTGTGTGTGTGTGTGTTCTCATCATAATCAATCTTGCCTCATTTTGTTCCACGCTGAGCACTAAGCAAAGAATTAGCCAGGAATGGGCTTCAGTCTGCCCGGTTAATCTGTGTCAGGACGTAGTCAGCTTTGATGTAATTTGTTCAGCTTTAACAAGTCGGGTGATCAGCAGGTCAGCGGGTCCACTCCCATTTCCCCTTAAGGCTGAATTAGAAAAAACACTGAATTTTTAATGACGTGGAATTATTCGACTACAAATCATTCTGCAGGGCTGATTATTTTTCATCTAATCCAAACAGGGTGCATGACGATCTACTCTCCGTCATTACATTTATTTAACAGATTGTTCCGTTAATACAGAAAATATTAAACCCTGTTGCCTGTTTCTTATATTAACATTAAGATGCTGTCGTTTTTAGTCAACGTGATGGAGCAGAACGCCACTGCTATTGGATTATCTTAAAATATGGAGTTTGCTTATTGTAGTGGTTTTATTTTTCTTTCAGCCCTCTTCTATCAGCCCCAGGGCTTTGTAATAAATGCACAATGAATAATTAATCATAAGAAGGGCAAGAAATTTAACAGAAAACAGTATCAACAGATAAATGAATCTTATGGGACTGATTCTTTATAAGAGTACGTGGCTCCACATGCAGAACAGAGGGACGGAGCTGTGTGTAAATGTTGGTTATTTATAACAAAATTAGACTAATTATACTGATTGTTTATTGTGTTTGTAAAAAAAAAAAAGCAGTTTCATCCAGGCCTTAGTGGTATAAGGTGTAGAATAAAGCCAATCTCTTTGAGGAAATTTTCTCCCCTCTGAGGTTTCGATGGTCATCGGGTCATCTTCAGTCCACAGTCATTTTTCATTGTTATCTCCGAACATCGATACTGGTATTTTAAGAGTCACGTATAGTTCAGCCTCCACTGTTGTGTTGGTATGGATCAAAAAATTGCAATATATCCCTGGAGATTGGGACACAACTACATGCTTTTATGTGTGGAGGGAGGTTTTTATAATTGGTGTGAAACGTGCATGTTTCCCCTGAGTTCAGTGCATCGTGTAGTTGGACACAAACACGCTGGAGCATTTACTGGAAATGTTTATTTAAATGCAGCGCCGCTCACATGGGAGTCTTCAGTTTGCTTTAAAAGGTAACGTCTGTGTTAAGACACAGGACTGGACTCTGAGGAATCCAGTTTTTACACCGTTTCATTTTCACTATATGTATGAAGTCAGGTGAACTCATGCTATTTGCTATAAATAGTCCATTATGACCTGTTGTTAAACCTCAAACTGACTGGAATCAAATATATTACACATTTTACAAACTAAATAACATGAAGTCGGTATAACTTTAATGTCTGAAACTTTTTTGACTTTCATTTGAACTCAAAGTGCTGAACTTTTTCTTTTTTTTTTTTTTTTTTACATAAAACTTAGTTTTTCTCATCTTCTATAGATGGACATGCATAAAAAACTATGTATTTTAGACACTGGTTTCTTTAAATAGTTGTATTTGTCAGTTAAAGGTCTGTTCTGTTAGATGGAGGAGGATTTAATTGCAAAAATGGATTACAATATTTATAAGAATATTTTCATTATTGCAGAGAAATGACAAATGCTATGTTTTATCTGTTACGGGGTGAATTTCGGCTTTGATTCTCTGGACGGAGGTTTTTAGTCCCAGGTGCAGGACACAGCGTTTAGAAAAACACCTTTGTACCTGTTGCCATCACTGAGCTCAATAAGAAATAGGGACATTGCACTTTATTCACTTTTTTAGTTATTTATCCTATTTCTTTGCTGTATTTATTATCATTGTGACTTCTAATTTGTAAATTCTATGTTCTTATCCTAGTTTTTATCCCAGACTGTTTTCATCTTCTTGAGGTTTTTATTGTGCTTTATTGCATCTCATCTTTATTTATTTCATCTTTTTACTTAATCATGCTGCTATACTGATGAATGGTGGAGGACTATTTTTTTGTCTTGAAACTCGATCAAGTACCTGCCTAACGGGTGCAATGTGTTTTGTTGCAATGCCAAGGCAATCACTATGTCTGCAAAACAAACCCACCCACAGATATAAAGTAACCTTGAACCTTTAACCTTCTCGATTGCAGGATGAGAAGTTAATATTTATAAAGGATGTAGATCGCCCTTGTGCTGCCACTATTTTTTCCCTGTTTTTCAGTGTTACTTGTGGTATCCAATGTTAAAATGATGCTAAACAAACAGCATTGCAATTTTTGCTTCTTAAAACTGTCGTGGATTGTATTATTTACTTTTTCAGATTCAGTCAAAAATAATAAAACTAAACCACAACAATGATGTGAGTGACATGCACAGGCTGCAGAAATGTAGGTTTTGTTTAGGAAATTTCGTATTGTAAAGAATATTTCACAACTTCAGTTACCTGTGGCAAAAGACAGTTTGATGGTGAAGAAAACCAGCAAAGATATTCGACATGTAAATGGATATTGGCTTTTAGGAGTGTCATACAGTATAGTCGCGTAAAAAATTATTAGTCCATCAAAAGTCAAAAAAAACATTGGTTATGCAATCAAGTACTAACTCCTGTGTGTATCATGTGACTAAAATAGACAGAAATTAAAACAGGGAATGGCTAAAAGCACTGTTTTTGTCAGTACAATGATGTAAGAACTGAAGTGATTTTGGTTTTTATCAAGAAAACATGTTAGAAATGGATAGATATCAGCTCTGAAATTA
>JAQQZY010000020.1:2700173-2713025 GCA_030068375.1 Ostorhinchus rueppellii | reverse complement strand
CCCCCCACACACACACACACACACACACACACACACACACACACACACACTGGTCTCCTTCACTCTACCGAACCAAAATTGTTCTTTACATCCCTGCTTTGCACAGATAACACATATCCAACTAATAGATCTTACAGAGGTAAAGGGAGAAAAAACTCTGTTAAATAAGTGAGATTTAATTAAACTTGTCTCACAGAGGGAGCTGTTATTGTGTGGTGTAAAATAACTTTGGTATTAAGCAATTTTTCTCCTACAGTGAAACATAAAATGATCACAGTGTGAATAAACCAATTACGCCATTATCAGCTAGAGGTGGGAATGATGTATCACAAGTCATGATAACCATTTAATTCCTCACAGCTGCATCAACACTGTTGTTTGATATTTATATATTTATTTATATATTGGATTTTCTATTCTAATGAAAATATGATCATAAACCCAACAA
Source organism: Ostorhinchus rueppellii (assembly GCA_030068375.1). NCBI lineage: Eukaryota > Metazoa > Chordata > Actinopteri > Kurtiformes > Apogonidae > Ostorhinchus > Ostorhinchus rueppellii. The sequence continues at coordinate 2,712,577 of JAQQZY010000020.1, read as the reverse complement.
TATAACATTCCAAGATTTAAGATCTACAGTGAATAAAATAAAATATTGATATGATCACTATGTGCATTACATATTGAGCATACACATATTTCAGTGAACATTAATATGCGTACAGACACATGTATCCAATAGATCATATGTCCATAATTTCGTCATCCTCTTCATTTCTATTTCACAACACTAATACTCAAGTAACGGAACTAGTAATAAGCTATTTTGAGGTCATAGAGGTTGTTGCAACGGTCCTTGTCCAGTTCTAGTGTTGTTTTGTCAATATTAGGAAATTATGTGATACAGAGACAATGCCCTGAGGTATTACTCCTATTTCTTTATATGTGAGGTTGCTATGTGTGCTTTAATCTCAACTAACACTGGAGTTGACCGTACACATTGGGAAATTGACGATTTAGCATTGAGCATATTTTTTTGTCTGTTCCAGCTCGCTCAGGATGAGGGAAGCCCGGTGCGAGGCTTCGGTGTGGTGGAGTACGAGAGCGCAGAGCAGGCAGAGGCCGTTCTGACAGAGATGGACCGAACGCCGGTGGGGGGGCAGGTGGTCCGACTGTCACTCTGCTCCCCCGGTACCTCAGGGAGAAGCACCCTGGCTGCACTCATCGCCGCCCAGGGTATGGTGAGTATGCACGAGAAGCACAGCCCACGTCCTCATACAACAAACACATAACACACATACTGTCTGAGCTTAAATGTCAACTACCAGACGCTATCGTAAACATTTTGACCTCCGAGTGCATCAGGTTATGTCACTGTGAATTTAATGAATCCTCTGAGAGGCGTTATAGTTCACCAGCCACTTATTTAAATGTTAGTGGAGTGTGTGAGTGCAGATACTGTACAGTGTGTCCCTGGGGTCCTCAAGTGCCCTCTTCTCTTCCTATTTGTGCCAATTGTTATGTTAAAATAGACCTGTGGCACCTCCAGAGGTTTACTTTATAGCCGGTGTTATCTGTAGAGAAGGATTTTTTTTTCCTTTTTTTTTTTTTTTTTTTTTTTTTTTTTTTACATCAACCCCATGTACAAAGAGGAAAAAGTACTTGAGTCATGAACTTGGAATCCTGTCATAGGAAAAAAAGGCCTTTTTGGTTTATAATCAGGTCCATAAGTATGTGGACAGTGGCACAAAATAATTTGGTTTCTGCACAGTGCCATAGAGGATCTGAAATGAAGCAATCAAGATGCACTGGTTCAACAAAAATATTGCATGAACCCTTGAGGAAATACAATAATTTTAACCATTAAAGGCCTAAAACTATTTTTGTAGCAACTTCAAAATTACTTTTTTCTCTACAGTTAACCTTTCCACAGTGATTTAACATTTTTTCTTGTATTGCCCTCTATATGTTCTTTCGTAAAATCACTTATTTTCCAACATTTAATTTACTGAGCATGTAGGTAGTCATAAAATCTCAGAGTAAATTCAAAAGTTATATCAAAATGGACAAAACTGAAGAATAAGAGACTTTTTCAGCAAAATATATAATTAACTGAACACAAAAATATGAGTGTACTACTACTGTTGTTCGCCAAACTACACAGGTTTTATGGATGAATCATTGTTGCAGAACATGATGGTGTTTCTATGTTCACTGCAAACCCTCAGAATGAAAAAAATACAACTGATGTTGAAAATAAAAACAACTGTAGTTTACCCGAGTTAATGTATTGACAGGATCAGTGTTTCAGAAATGTTGAAATATTTTAGATCGGATGCTTTTCAGCACCAACTGTCTAAAACAAAAAGATTATATTATATCACATTACATTATACTACATTAGACTAGGTTATACTAGACCAGATTAGATTAGACTACATTAGCCGAGATTAGACTAGACTAGATTAGATTAAATTAGATTAGATTACATCAGACTGCATTAGACTAGACTAGATTAAATTAGGTTAGATTACATTACATGAGTTTCGATTCGATTCGATTGCATTAGGTTAGATTAGATTAGACTAGGTTAGATTAGACTACATTAGACTTGGTTAGATTAGACTAGATTAATTTAGATTACATTGCATTAGACTAGGCTAGACTAGACTAGATTAGATTAGGTTAGATTAGATTAGATTACTTTTCGTTAGACTAGATTAGACTAGATTAGACTAGACTAGGTTAGATTAGACTACATTAGACTTGGTTAGATTAGACTAGATTAATTTAGATTACATTGCGTTAGACTAGACTAGATTAGATTAGGTTAGATTAGATTAAATTACATCACTTTTCATTAGACTACATTAGACTAGGTTATACTAGATTAGACTACATTAGACTAGGTTAGACTAGATTAGATTAGATTTATTTATTGATTGATCCTTTGGGCAGAACTCTCAGAAAATTGAGATTCTGAAAGCAGCACAAGCGCCAAATATACAGACAACAAATACCATTAAGAAAAAAAAAAAAAATAATAATAATCCAATAACCATAAAAAACAGTGGTGAAAAATTGAAAGAAACAGATAAACAAAGCCCCCCCATCTTCAGAGGCTCAAAAGTTACAGGACAATTGACTGACAAGTAACTTCATGTCCAGATGTGTCTTATTCCCTGGTCATTCAGTGACAAATGAATAAAAGAAATGGTTGGGGGTTGACTCTAAACATTGAATTTGCTTTTGGTAGCTGGAATTCCCAATATGAGTCCATACAGGTGTCAAAGCATGTGAGGGAAGCTGTCATTCAGCTAAAAATGCAGAGTGTGAAAACTTCAGGAGTGGTAAAATCAACAGTTTGGTCTCTTAAAAAGAAAGGAGGCGGCTGCAGTCCATGCTTTAATCACATCTCAAGAGGCAAAATGACAAAATTAGTGTCACTGTTCAAATATATGTGGACCTGACTGGACTGTTAATAAAACTCTTGTTAAATGTTTAGTGTCTGCCATATCTGGAGCATATTAAACTCTGATTTCTGTGTATTTTGGCCACAAGAAACAGCGAGCAAAACTTATAAGTGATCAGAGGTGACATTAACAACTTTCCACCCACGGAAACATAGAACCCACAGGTGATTAGTGAGCTGAAAGTGTGTGTGTGTGTTACCAAAGGCCAGAACAGATGCAACACCTGATTGCAGCAATTATAGCAGAGTTTGGGATGCACGGAAAAGCATCTGGCATGACAAAGTAAAATGGAGAAGAGGTAAGAGCAGAGTAGTGGTGTGTGTGTGTGTGTGTGTGTGTACTGGATTTTCTGCCAGTGTGTGAAGTGCGTATTATATGCAAATGTACCTGAAGGACGTGACATGGAGCTATTTGCTGTTGCATACAGTAAATGCATAGCACTGTTTGCTCATTGTTAGTCCGTGAAGCAGCATGTAAATCCACTGATTGTTGACCTGGTTCAAACGATAATGCAGGAGGAAAATCTTTAAAAACTTACATTTTAAATCTTAGACAAACTCGTATTCTTGTGACGTGACTTGAATGAAACACCATTAAGATATTTTTAAGGCTGTCAAAATGAACACGTTAACACAGACTAATCCAGCAGCTCATTTTGACAGTCACTCAAAATAATCTTATAATCTCCACGTGCTGCATCAGCTGATAGTTTACATTAAAGCTCTGTTAGCGATAATGTAAAACAATAAATCACCTCTGTTTTCTGTACGGTTTGTGTTGTCAATAGCTGAAATAAAGATCTGTTTGGAATCGAACAAACAAGGTCAGAACTGTTACAGTTTAGTCTGAACTGTGGAACATATGATAACTTAGCAAAGATAATAACATCCCATAGTAGTTTAGTGGTTTGGATTGAATTTAAAAAGAACAAACACATTTGTTATGATAATAAATGGCTTCACCAACTACTAGCCATGAAAAAGAAAGAAAATATTTTGTATTATCATTTATACTCTCTGAAAAATGGCCAAAGAACCACAAATTCTGCTAGGGTACGTAAACTTATGAGCAAAACTGTATGTATCCATCTAGGGGTACATCAATGAGAAGAAAAAAAAACTAACTGAGGTAATCAACAACTGGAGCACGGAGTTTTAGTTGTAACTGGGCTGTTCAGCACTCCATTATATACATATTTGACTTGTACCATTAAGATTTTTCAGAGATAGTTCCTCGTATCTGGAATTTCTCGAAAGCCAAAATTTGGTGCTTGTGCCACAAATACGCCCCCGCCAACAAGTTGATAAGCTCACAGCTAGATCTAATTGTGAAGCAAATGCCAACTGTCTATTGCACATCCAGGTTTAAGATATACTGAGGTTTGACATGGTGCACATGCATGAACACCCTCTGGCTGAAATAGTCTTTGTAACTGTGGTATCCCTCCTACTCTGTACTGTGGTAGCAGAGAAGCACTGACATGATAATTATAGTTCTATAGACTGATTGGGCTCCTCCACAGTCTCCTGCTGCCTGAAATAAACCACACTTCCAGCCTGCAATACAATATGACACCCGTACACACACAGACATCTACATAGATGCACACCAGCAGATCCCCAAACACAGGATGTAAATACATTTGAGTGCCAATCAGTACAGGAACAGTACTGTTAGTCTACAGGGGTACATGGACTTTATATATAACCATGTTCTCATACAGTAGATTCAGTGTTGAAATACAAAAGTGAGGAAGAAAACAATAGTGTGTTCCATTTGAACAGTTAAAATGAATATTAATTAGACAATATACTGCTGTGTACTCTTTTATTCTAGTGGTTTCAGTGTGGATTAGTTAGGTGGTCTCAGTTAAAACCCACTTTACTGCCATTCAGAGGAATCATTAAAGCTCCGTATGACTTTTGTCACCAATTTTTCATCAAATCTGTAAAACCGGAGTCATAGCCTAATGCCTGAGTGACCTACCGGCTCTGTTTGTAAATAAATGGATTGTTTATGGTGGAGTACACTTGGAATTTGTTCACCATGAGGGAAGAGACTTAGGTATGTAATCACAAAAAGACTTACAGATTCATAATACTTAGGCTATGACTCGGGTTTTGCAGATTTGATGAAAAATTGGTGAACAAAACTCATACACAGCTTTAAGCGTTGTTAACCACTCTGTATACAAGAACATTCCCTGATACCTCAAGACTCGGTCTCAAAAAAAATCATTTTAAATCTTCTTTAAGTCATGCCCCTTTTGGTATAACTATAGATAAAAAGTTGTTTTTGAATTCATTGTAAGTAAATTGTTTCCGTGTCAACTATATCACAGAGACTGTGCTGGTTAAAATGGTTAAAAAAGCATGGGAATTAACAGTTAAAGTGAGCTTTTGGACCAGGCTGTCATAGATTTCTGTGTCCTGGTCTTTGAAGAGCATGTGTTCTTCTCAGAGAAAACAGAAATAACCTAGGGGGTGTCGCAAGGTCCAGGCATCTTCAGTATTTAATTAATGTGCTCCCACTCAACACAGTCATCAGAAAGGATGACACTGAGTTTATAGCTATGCAGATGATATCCTACTATTCATTTCTGTGTTCCCAGAGGATGTTAGCCCCATAATTGATTTTTATCAGTACAGTAGTTGACACAGAGAGACTGTATGTTTGTTTGTTTTTTTACATTTATATAGAAAATAAGCACATATGTTTTGCTATATACTGTACACTGTCTTTAAAAATAGCACTGTCTTGCGCTTGAGAACAGAACATACAGGACAGGAATAGTCTAGTTCAGAAACATTCGCAGAAGAGGAGATGGTACAAGGGCAGATTTTTCAGTTCTAGGTTTGATTCCCAGGCAGAGCAAAGCCTTTCTGTTTGGTGTTTGCTTCTCCACAGGCTTTCTCCAGGTCCTCCTATTTCCCAAAAAACTACATGCAAGGTTAATTCTCCTTGACCAGACTTAGATCTGGAGTTGGTCCCCAGGTGCTGCTCTGCGGCAGCCCATGGCTCCTAATGTACCAGGATGGGTTGAATGGAGACAATGAACTTCCCTGTGGGGACAGTATAGGTGAACTTTACTTTATGCCTGTTTTTTGTGGTGTTTATTTCCAGCTGTCGGACAACAAAACATAGTGGGTGAAGCTAAAGTGCTTGTAATCTTAAAGGGGCTGTATGCAATGGTTTCCTTCCAAATGTCAGAAAATTACCTGAAACCATCACTATAGTGTTCACAATTACTTTAAAGAAGTTAGGACAATTATGTCAATATTTGAACTGAATTTATTTACAGTAATGGGCTGGAGGATTTATGTGACCTCTAGAGGGAGTAGTGAGTCAGTCTGCCAGTCTTCCATGGTGAGGAAAACCAACACCATGGTGAGCAGAGTGATAAAAGATGAAACACTGTTATTGTTTTCACCACTGAACACAGCTCGAAATAAAAAGAATGGAGTTTGATGCTAAAACGGCAGTGTTATGAAGATATGAAGTTATTAATGGATTTTATTGTCTTTGCTAATTTCCCATTTGTTGATCCACGGTTCAGACTAAACTGTGACAGTTCTGACCTTATTTGTTGGATTCCAAACAGATCTTTAGTTCAGCTAATGACAACACAAACCCTACTGAAGACAGAGGTGATTTGTGGTTTTACTGTGGCTGTTTTCTTTCTAAAACAGAGCTAAGCTAACAGAGCTATAATGTAAACTATCAGCTCATGCAGCATGTGAAGATGCTGCCAAAATAACTGGTTGTTTTGTTTGAAGAAGAAAACTTGATGATGCTATAATACAGATGTGTCTAGCATTAACAATGAGCTTTATGCTTTATTGAGTGAGTGACAGTCGGTGGATGTGTAGCATTAATTTATTGGTAGTTTTGGTTCCGAGTGTGACTTCCTTCTGCTGAGTTTGGTATATCCATACTGGATACAGAACCACTAAGATAAATGCTGATTGAAAATGCTGCAAAAGCGAGCAGCAATAGTTACTAGACGCTTTTCCACTGACCCTCAAATATTGCAAATATAACTTCAGCATAAAAATGTATTTAATGGAAAAATGACATTTTCACCAAAACTTGTTCTTTGATTAAAAGTTTTTGCACTGGCAAGAGGTGGTTTTTTGGGTGTTGCAAAATTAGTACTGTATATTACAGAAAACTGCAATGGAAAGACTTTTTTTTAGTAAAGATAATAAATTTTCGTAAATGTGACTTTAAAAAAAACAACGGATGTGGATGGACATTACAACAAGCAAAGAAGAAGAGTTTTTAAAGAAATATGGTGCAGTATGTCTGGACACACCAGGAAATAAATTTTTAAATTTAGCATGGAATAGAGGGGTAATATATAATAATAATGAATATATTTGTAAATAAACATATTTACATTTGTCACCATGTTTGTGGAATGACTTCTTGGGTCATCTCGCAGTAATAAACAAATGATCATATTTGTGATTTAATGGAAAAACCAGCATTACACACTTGTGTTTTTTTGACATTTAGTAAATATTGGTAAAGTTTTGCGCATAAGCCTAATGGAAAAGCGACTACTGTTTTTTTCTTTAAAAAAAGGAACAAATTAGAAAGGGTGTTTCCTGATGAATATGTAGAGGAAGCCTATTGAAGAATAAAAAAGAGTAAATGAACAAAGGGACTTTGATTGACACTAGAAAATGGAAGCGATAAGAAAGCTAACAAGACAGAAGATGGAGACAGACAGGACACATTTGAACCTGTGAAGACTCCAGGGTTACATTAATGCCCCGAGGCTTCTTTAAGAATATTGTAGTGAATGTGAGCAGCCAGGAAAGAAAAAAAACAGACCTTTAGAGATCAAGACCTACTCCTTGCTACACTTCTCTTCGAAGGCAATTCTCTCATTTCTACAGTTCGCCAATGTGAGTGTGAACAGTGAGGACCAGATGGCCTCCTCCTCCCTCCCTTCCTCCCTCCTTCCCTCCCTCCCTCCCTCCCTCCTCCTTTCGCAATAGTTCTCGCCTTCCTTCTTCGCGGCTTACCTCCTTGGCTTGTGTGTGTATGTTAGTATGTGGGTGTGTGGCTGGATTTTGTGCCAGTAGCCAAACAGACTGATGCATGCTGACATTTTCTCCAGCAGAAAGAAATGAGAGCTCTCCTCCTCCTCCTCCTCTTCCTCCTCCTCCTCCTCCTCCTGTCTTCCTCCTTCCCTTGAAAGACGCTGTCAGCTACAACTGGCCTTGTTCAACACTGGTGTCCATGGACACACAAGCCGCCACATATGCACACACACGCACGCACACATCAACACACTTACTGTATGTGTGCAGTAGAGTCTTCCTGTCTCGCTGTCAGACTGGAGTCAAACTCTCTCCATCCCCATCAAAAATGCTCTATCGTCAGGATGTGACAGCAAGGAAACAAGGTTGACTTGAGCTGAAGTCATGCTGTAGCTCGCGGCAGAAAAGGAGGAAATATCACCATCCTGCTTAATGTTGTTTTAAATAGCCGTGTCTTTGGGCCAGCCGGCGAGTACTGCCACTGCACTGTCACTGCCGAGGAGAATCTACCAGAGAAAGGGCTGCTCCATTCGATTTGACGCACTCTAATTCAATAGGATTTCATTGGAGTCTGCCGAATTAAATTTGCTCCGTGTAATGAGTGATTTAATTTTATTTGGGTGAATGTGCTTTACAGTGTGTCTTTCGATTAAGCGCAAGTCTGCAGAGATCTGTTAAGTTCCAGGAAATTCAGCCCACATCAAATGAAACATAAGGAGACGCTGAGTAAAACATGGCTTTCATTGTGCTCCATTAAAAGAGTGTAATCAAATAGCAAAAATACACACAAAACAAGGCAAAACACAGTAAACCAAGCTGCCTGCAACAGTTCAACGAGCGATATTAAACTGAGCTCTGCTGCAGGATGAAAACGTAAGTCAGTAACTCTAGTGTCAATGGTGCAACCAGAGTGCAAACTGCCACACTCCCACTGGCTCCTGTTAACACAACATGAGCTCCCTGAACACACCATTTGTGAAATTATTGGGACTGTTTCTAAAATGTTGACACGATGCTGTTTTACCGTACATGTCTGTTTTTCTGTATTTTCTCTGTCATCTTCTATGATCACACGTATAAAAATCAGCTTTTGGAAAGTGACTCATACATAGCTAAATAAAGTGCTGTCAAATGTAGAGCCCGAATGATTGATGATTAATTAATTGGGAGGATTATAGGACATCACGATTAATCAACATTGGCCAAAAATGTAACCGATGTATGAACTTTTTTGGTGCGTGCAGATTCTGTTGCTCGCTGCTACTGTGCGTCTGTGCTGCCTGGAGAGTTGGAGGAAAAGTAGAGCGTGTCAGTTTCACTTTCACTTCTGCTCCGGCAACCATGCACCCCCCCCTCACACACACACACACACACTCACACACACAAAAATCATGGTCCACTATCCCCTCCAGACACTCGGTTTCATTCTGCCTGCGTGCCTGGTATTAATCCTCTATATTAATTGTTACTTACATTTCAAAGAATGATTTACCAAACAAGTTTTATGTCACTAATTAAGTACAGACTCGCATCTTTTGCCAAAACTCTGCATAAAAGCCATCACATCTGCAGCCTGTGGTTCCCCAAGGGTCTCATACTAATCGAATATAAGACTATTACAGACTATTCTACAGAGTTTTAAAGTTCTATAAATTATCTTTGTGAGATAAAGATTTCTACAATTGTTAATTCACATGTCCACCATTTTGTAATATAAGACTATTATATCCTGTATATATCAATGTTCTTATTTCATACTGTATATCAGCTGAAATATAGACCAGTATCTTATATCGGCTAATATATCAGATATAAGATTTTTTTTTTTTTTGCCTCCAATATCGGTATCAAAAATCCCATGTGATCAGACTATAGTCAAATAGAGAACAGGGATTTTATAATCTGTATATAGTTTCCTGACCAGAAATTGAAGGTACAACCTTTATTAAGGACGCAATTTTCTGTCTCACTTGTGTAAAACAGAATAAATATTAGAATAGAATAGAATAGAATAGAATAGAATAAGCTTTATTGTCATTGCACAATTACACTGTACAGAATTTGGTTTTATGTTCTGTAATTTGCTCAAGTAAAATACACACATCAATTCTAAAACAGTCAAGTAAAACAAGACACAGACACACAAAAGTCCAGTGGCAAAGTGTGCAGGATGTCCAGGTGAAGGTAAAGAATATAATGTCAAGTCTTTTAAGTATAAAGTAAAAACACTATTTTTACTGAACATATTTTCTATCACCAGTGAAGTGAACGCTTATTATAAACAGTGTTCTTTTCTTCTCTGAGGGGCTGAAAAACACACGGTGGCAGCTACTTTTCATCCGTTTACATATTTTTTTATTATTCTTTTACATTTTAATAGGAATAATAACAGATAAAAAGCTCAACCGAGTGATTTTAATTGTCATATCTGTGGTTACTGAGTGAACAAAGCTGTCCTGAAAGCCACAGTCATTAACGACCTTTTATTTTAGCTGCTTATTTGGGTGCTAAGAACGTTTTAACATATCAACTGTGGACAAAAGCAGCTACACCACAGTGAAAGTGTTCATAAGCATCCAGCATTAGTATGGATATCTGTGTGAGTCCTGTGTAAGCATTCATAAGAGGTGAGTAATCAGCTTTAATCATAGACATTATTTTAAATTGGGTAACGTGGCTTTGCTCCGGCCTTTTAAATACTGGCGGTTCAAGCATTTCATCTGCTGTTTTTCTACAAACTGGCCTCTCAGACGGAGAATCTGGGTCCAGTTCATGTCTGAAAGGAGGCCTGTTCTCTGCAAATTTTCTCTTAAACTATTTCACTCCACTCTGTCTGTCCTCCCTCCTTGTTTTTCACCTTCTCGTCCCACATTCCTTCCCCCTCAGCTCTGTCCCTTTCTCTTCCTTTCTTGCCTTCTTTTTTGCATCCCAGATCGACTCCACTGTGCTGACATGGCAGACATATCCTGATGATGTAAACTGGTGAAATGATTACTACATATATCAGCGGTGCCTAATGACAAGATCAAAACACATACTGTATGCGCACACATTAACAAATTCTTTTCTCGTACTTGTGTGATTTTCTGTCCAGATTCTGAGTAACCGAAAAGGCCTGCTACCTGAACCCAACCTGGCCCAGCTGCTGACCAGTATGACCAACCCTGCTGCTCTGCAGATCCTCATGAGACCGTACCACACTGGGAAAAGAGGAGGTATGACTGGAATAGACTGTGGCTCTATGATGATGAGGATTCTAGTGCCTTAATAACACTTATTACAATGGTCTTGAAATACCTATTAAATGGACAGATGAGTTTTATAGAGGTCAAGTCCTGTCCAGTCCAGTTGTGGTCCATGGGACTTTACTAGAGGTAGACTGAGATATTAGTCAGATGATATCTTTCTTTTTTTTTTTTTTTTTCAATATCGGCCCTGCCCAGGTGGGCGAGGGAAAGACACACACACACACACACACACACACACACACACACACACACACACACACACACACACACACACACACACACACAATGCAGTAGAGCTTTAGTAATGAACAACAAAACCCGAGTACAGTTCATGGACAGTATTCTATTGTTGTGCATTCTACAGTTGAGAAACAACATGACACTGAAACAGATAGTCAGTCTTTCAGTCTTTTTTTTCTGCATGTTTCTGAATTGTTGAATTTCTTCCATAGTTGGATCTTAAGGCCTCTATACAAAGGGGTATTAGGAACACATAAGAAAGTAAAAACATTTGTCACCACATAAAAAGTCGTAAAATGTTGAAATGAAACCCCTAATTTAATGAAAATAAAGCCATAGTATTTTGAGAATACAGCCATCATTTTAAAATAAAATAATTTAATGAAAATAATGTTGCACTTTTATGAGGTCGTGAAGTCATAATATTTTGAAAATAAATTTGCAATAGTGCAATAAAAAGTCATAATTTAGAAATTGTAAGCCCTAAACCTTGTTGATGATAGAGTTTCCAATTACAGCAGTGAATGTAATAAGTGAACCAGCAACTTTCACTTGTGTTGGACCGGAGGACTAATGGAAATATGTTGATGGTGGGCGGGGCTAATAGGATTAGCATTTGGAAACCCCAAATGAAAGTAGAACCTCACAAAATGTTCCAAGTACTCCATTATGCAACAAGTGGTTACAACTTTATTACCTCCGCCAAGGAGGTTATGTTTTACTGTGCGTTTGTTACCATCCATCCGTCCGACTTTGTTTGTTAGCAACATAACTCCAAAAGTTACGGACGGATTTTGATGAAATTTTCAGGAACTGTTGGAAATGGCACAGGAAAGAACTGATTACATTTTGAAGATGATCCAGAAGAAATCCTGCATTCTGGATCACTTTGAAATTTTCGTTAACATTGCGGTAAATAGTAACCTCGTTGAGATCCCGCCCAGCGACTCCGATTGGCCGTACACATTTCAAGTTTTAGCAGAAGAGCATTGTCGAAGAGTT
>JAQQZY010000020.1:2619905-2640365 GCA_030068375.1 Ostorhinchus rueppellii | reverse complement strand
TATAATCTCTTCATTGTGTGTGCGGCCATTACCTCTGTTAGTCTCTTGTCTTTGAGAGGGACCTCTCCATCATAGCAGATCTCCCACAGTGTGGTACCAAAACCCCATTTATCAGCTGAAACGTTCAGGGACGAAACACTCTTCACACACTCCGGAGCAATCCATGGGATGCGATGCACACATTCTGCAGGAATTTGAAAAACAACAGGGATTAAATCTTCAGCAAATGGTAACAAAGACTGCAGTAAATATATACATATTATTAAAAATAAAAAAGGAGGATCATGGGAAATAACTACTGAGCTTGAAATTGTTGTTTGGTCAGATACATGTAGATCATGTACATCATAGTTTAATTGATAGGAAAAGCAATAAAACTCTGAAATGCAACAAGTTTTTTTACATTCACTTTTTAATTTGAGTAGAATCTGTTGACTGTCCATGTTCTGCCTCTCTTGGACTCGTGTTATTGATCATCTCTTTTTTCTTTACTCCCCTTTAGTTCAAATAATCTTTACAGAAAACAATTCTACATGAAATTTAAATTGCAATGACATGAGAAACTGAATCACATTAATCTGACTTAATAATCTCAGACAAATTTCCCAAACAAAATGCGACAACAGGAAAGTGTTCGCCAATGTTACTGTGGGTGAAACACAGACTTAATCTTTTTTCCAAGCAAAGACAATAGGCATAAGAACTAGAACAGTAGCTTTGTCTTCAACAGGCTAAAGAACAGCACATGCTGTATGTCACATGGAGCCTAGAGCCCTTTAAGTAACACATGTGATGTAGACTGTATAGAAATAAAACTCCGGTGACTTGACTTCACCATATTTTCTGTCAATACACAGCTATGTCTCTGAAAGTTATGTCCATAAAAAAAGGAAAATTAAAGCTTTTATTTTCAATATCTTCCAAAGCAGAAAGTAACAGTTGTGGTTTTTTCACGTTCGATAATTGTCTTAATTGGAATGATTTTTTTTTTTTTTTTTTGTTAAAGTAAAACTGTGAAACTCTTATCCATTACAGAAGTCATAAATGCATTGCTGGATCTCAAAAGGATATTGACAGTTATGGTCTACACTTTTTACCCATCACAGTACAAAGAGAATACAGAAGAACTGGGCTGACACTGAGGGCCACTCAGGGGAATTTACATATACATGTTATATTTTTGTTTATTTTTAATAAATTTACAAGTGTTTCAAACAAACTTTTTTAAATGTGTCATTATAAGGTGTAGTATGTAGATTTTTTTAGGTAAACATGAATTTAATTAAATGAATTTAAAACATGGTTTTCATAGCGGCAGAACCTGTAGAGCCTGAAGGAAACACATAAAACACAAGGAAAACATGCCAATGACTTGAACTTGGAACCTTCTTGATTGTAGACAACAGTGTTAATCCAGCAGTGTTATTATGTAACAGAAACTGGCATAGTCTCATCAAAGTCTAAAACACAAACACTAGGGCTTTGACAGTTTGGGTGGAAAGTGTGGATTAAAATGTTGACTGCTTTCACTGAATCTCAACAGCTTCGGCACTGGAGGGCTAAATGTACGACCTCAACTGGAAGACCATCCAGATGATCAGCTGACCTCAACAGGGGTTTTTTTCACATCCTCAGATCCAGACCATTATGTTATAAGTGCACCCAGCTCATACAAAATGACTGACAGGGGGAAAAAAGGCAAAGAAAGTGCAGAGTGGGAAAGTGGGGAAGATGGAAACAGATATGAGAGTGGGAAAGAAGATAAGAGCGAAGAAGTAAGAAAGACAGAAAAAGAAAGTGAGGAAGTGGAGAATAGATTAGCGTTTGAGGAAAGATGTTAGAGAATGCTCGGAAGAAGGGGCGAGCGCTCCCCAAGGGGTTGTCCACACTTTATCTGTAGCCACTATGTGTTCAATCAAATCTATGCGCAAGGACACTGATCTGTAACTGGAATACTGGTTGATCAGCAAAGTAATGGAGACAGAACAAGAAATGTGAAGAGTTCTGGGAAAAAAGAAAGTGGGAGGGGCATTCCCCGGGGTGTGCAGCAACGGACGTTTGCACAGAACAGATTTCCAGTCTGGCCTGTGGTTTGCCAATCCATTTGTCCATTTGTTTATATTACATAACTTCTACTTCTAATAGACAAGCAGAAATATGAGGCGCCCATTTGAGGGTAACTGCAATCTGAGAAATGCCCTTGTTGAGCCGTCTTTACTGAACACAGAACTAGGTTTTTACAAACCGAATTAGAGTCTGAGAGGGAAAGTGTCCAGAGCAATGTGTATTGATTTTGTGACAAATATGATTCCTGTTACTGACAACCTTGGCTTGATCGGAAATGTTATTCATGTATTGTTTTTCTTTTCCTTTATTTTGTGGGAATAGACGAAAGTCGATGAGAGCCATTTCTCAAAAAAAAAAAAAAAATACTCAGACAGTGTTGACAGTCGGGAATTGAGGAAGAAGCTAACAACTGAATTTTTCATTTCACCTTTATTTCCAGTTCTTGGTCTCCATTGTTTTACTTATTTATAGTGCATTTGAACTTCAATTTACTTATGATTTTACTTTAACTTTATTGTATTGCAGTTTTTAAGTGTCCTCATGTTAGTTTTGGTTTCATTTCCAGCGAAAGAAAGTGGAAGTTACTGTGAAATTTTCCATTGTAGCTGTTCAGTACCCATTTGGTTTCACTTTTTGTCATCTTAAGTCTGTCTATGTGTGCTTTGTATTCACCCTCTCTGCTGAGTACTGTGATTGGTATTCCTGGATCACTGAGCTTGATGAAGGGCCCTCCCTCATCAGTCTCCAGTCCGTCCCTGGCCAGCAGAATGTTTTTGGCACAAACATATCCATGGACCAGCCTTTTATCCTCCTGTAGACACATAAAAAACACAAAACAATCAGTCTATTAGTTCTACATCTGGGGCTTTGTTTGAGACAATCCTGAAGTTAACTTCCAGTTTGTTCCAATCATTAAAACTTTAGAAAAGACTGATTCGTTTGTTTCCACCTCTTAACGCTGTTAAACTTTTTATGTGAAGCCTTAAAGCAGTCTCAAGCCTACTTTCAGATTTGTATAAGCTTTTCAGTAGTTTAAAATAATAATGGTTTCACAAATCACAAGTGGTGTTTTAAATAATCTTCAGCCCCTTTGGGATAATCATTTCCAGGGGCTATAATCATAAAGATTCCTCATGCAAAAACTTCCTCCTAATGAGGGAACTTGTACAAAATACTTATTATGGGAGAGGTCTGAAAATGTGATGGATGGATGGAGACAGATGGATCAAAACCCTCAAGAGAGATCCTAAGGTAAAAAAGTTTAAAGAGTAGAGGAGAAAATACTGAAGGCACAAAGAAGCTAAGTTATTATAGCTAATAAAAATGCACAAATTGCAGTTCTCAGCTTTTTTTCCCCATTTCATCCATGGTGTAGCCACAAGAATACAATAGTTTTATACAATATAAGGCCTTTAATATACAATGTTTTGTAACTCATATCTGATCCTGTGCATTATTCCATCTTCTATAAATCAACACCAAAATGAAATCTGTACATATTTAAGTAAAACTAGTAATTAGAGTCCAACTGATTAATTAGTGGGCTGATTACAGTGCATAACAGATAAATCAACATCAGTCAATATGCAACTGATGTATTCACTTTTTTGCTGCACAGAGCTCTTGTGTGTCTGTCCTGCCCGGAGAGTTAGGGGAATAATAAAGCATGTTCATTTTCACTTTCACAGGAGTTTACATTTGTGTAAATTATCTTTGTGAGATAAACAAAGATGCAACTGTTAATTCAAATATCCACCATTATCTAATATAAGACTATCAGAGTCCTGCACGGGTTCGGGTCCCGGTGGGTGAATTGCAAATTTTAATGAAACGGAGGAAACATTTTGTGCTGTGTCGGATACAGGGTTGGGTCGGGTTAGATGCAGGAGAGTGCGGGTCTAATTTGCGGTTTACATTAGGCTACAAAACATCATGTGCCAACAAACTCTGTGTTAACTAATGTTTTCATTTGGCTCTGCCTTCAACTGCAGTTGCACACATCACTGTGGTTCGATTGTCATAGCAATAAACGTTTGTATTTATTTATTTATTTTTTTATCTCTGACTAATTTTCATTCTGGTTCGGGTAGGATATCGGGTTTATTTATAGCGGGTCGGTTCAGGTGCGGAATTTTATTTTAATTCTGTCTGCAAACGGGACGGATGCAGGTTTAAATAGGACTGGTAAGGGCGGTTGCGGTTTGTTAAAATTAGAACCACGAAAGACTCTGAAGACTATTATATCCTGTTTATATCAATGTCCTTATTTCATGTATCGGCCAACATATCGGACATCAGCTTTTTAAGTCCCCCATGTCAGTATCAGCCAGAAAAATCCCATATCAGTCACTCTACTAGTAATTATAACCAAAAATGTTTTAAATAAACACTTAAAACTAAACTGAAACTCATATCCAAATTGAAGCAAGTAATGAAAATTTCCACAATGCTTTGGCAAGAAGACCTGTTAAAAAAGTTTATATGTGTGATGTGTCCTGTTGATTTGTTCACCAATCTCTGCTCATCATCATGTGTGATCAACCAATCACTGGTCAGCATCGCATCCTCAGTGAGATACAAGTTCCTGTGTCTTCCTTATTTTTTTCCTATAACCCTCTTAAGAATTCCTTGCTTTGAATTTTTAGTCTAAGTTGGGTGCTCTTTGGTGATTCTTAACATCTTTTATCATTATGGCCCCAAATTTGTTTGGTCTAAGGATGTGCACGAATAAGCAATTAATCCAAGCATCGGTAAGCATCGTCGAGTTCTTTTTCTCAAGTCAACTAATTTTTATTTGTTGTGGGGCTGGGAGATATTAATGCTTAAATTCATAGATGTAGAAGTAGTACTGCACTTGTTACGTAAAGTCGGAAAAACTATTGCATTGGCTTAATTCTTCAACTAAAAAAGTAAAAGCCCATCACTAGTCGAGTCTTGACACAGTGGTTTTTGACTTGGATCTGGTCTAAAGTGGTCTGGAATTAACTGTAAAATCCTTGTTTTTCCCTTGTCACATCTAGAATACTCTTTAGGCAAACGAAGTGAGGCTCTATAAAGTCTAGAGAGGATGAATAAATTTAATATGTAGGGAAAAAAAAAACCCCACTGGGATTGGTTGCTCAGCACTCAAAGCTGTCTTGACTCTCCTCTTAACTCCTGAGTCAGAAGCTGTGAGCACAAAGCCAAGGTCAGCGTTGTTAGAGTGTATTTGTAGTTATTTTCTCACTCACCAAGTAGCTGAGAGCTGAGGCCAGCTGCTTGGCCACTTGGAACTTCCACGGTGTGCTGAGTTGGCTCTGCTGTCTCCTCATGAACTGGTCCAGTGGTCCAAGCTGGACAAACTCCTCCACCATGATATCTGTGGACGATGAGACGATGAGACACAACCCACAGCCTTATACACACACCTGCCCACGTGTCCATATCATATCACATCACACTTACTCTCCTGGTGGCGAACACATACTCCGTAAAGCAGTACGATGTGTTTATGGGACACTTGCCGCATCATACTGGCGGTTTCAAAAAAGGCCTGACAACAGAAGAAGAAAATAAGTCCGTATCAATAACTTCAAACCACCTAACCCACATCTGTGCTCTAATAACATTTTCAAAATACATTTTAGTCGAGAGTAGAGTATGTAACCAAATTAATCCAAAACAAGTGGTGTCGGGCACAACAAACCCCACCCATTGCACGTATTGTAGCTTATTTTGACATTGATTCAGCTGATGTCATGACAACTATGCGTGTGGCGATGTCAGCATATCAAGTGCCTTTATCCGTGTGCCAAGTTTTAAGTAAATTTAAACTAAATTGATGTTTTTATAGACATGAAATTTCACCCATTATAAGTGAATGGGAAAAGAAAAAAGATTTTAGAAATTCCTAAAAATTTGAACTTTGACTTACTGTTCCCAAAATGTAATCAGATCTATTCTAGGTCACTAGCAATCTATAAACCCAATTTGGTATGAATTCAATCAATACTTTTGCTTTTAAGAGTGTTAACAAACAAACAAACAAACCGAAGCAAAAACAATACCTCTTGCCTCCCCTTCAGGAGGTGGGGTAACAAAATCTGGCTACATGGGTGGATGTATGAGTCTGTGTCTCACCAGGGAAATGTCTCTGTGGCCAGATCCCAGCACCTTCAGGACCACCTTGACGTCCTGGAATGATGAGTACCCAGCATCCTCCTCTTCCTCATTCTTCACTCTCAGTGTGCCAGAGTAGATATTTGTTTTTGTTCCCACACCAAGATGTTCCTCCTGATAAAACAGAGTCGCGAAAAAGAAGAATAACATAAAATAGGTAAAGTGAAGGTGTTTCCAAGGGTTTCAGAGGGGTTAGCTGCTGTATGAGTTAAAAAAAAAATATTTCTAAGTTATTTTTAATTTTTCCTGTTGTTTTTTTTTCTATCTCCAACCACTTTCGCAAAAGAAAAGTGGCAATGGCACTGTGAAAAAAGCTACAGCAGATAATAAAGAAAAATATCCGAAACACTAAACACATAACTTACTGAAGAAGTCCACATAGGACCAAGTACAGAGCACACAAAAGTCATTTGGTGCAACACATAATCCTTGGGAAAAGATTTAGAATCGAAGCAATACCATCTAGAAAATACCAAACTAAAAAACTATTCTAAGTGAAAATACTAAGGACTTATATTGCATCTGTACTGGATAGATATGTGATGTTTTATGCAAAATGTAAAGACAACAACAGAAATAAGATCGCTATGATAACCAAATATATAATTCAAAATATTTTAGATCTGTAGCTTTTTATTCCAGACATTCTCGCTTAGCTTTGCATAACATATTTTAAAAAAAAACAGAAGCAGATCAACCCAGTCACGCAGAGCAGATATAAAAGGTGCAAAGTAATTCTGTAATACTAAAAAGGACATATCACTACATGCAAATTCAATATTTGCCTGTGCCACAAATATTTGAATACTGTATAAAGTGCTGTTGACGAGTGTCAGAATTCTATTCAGAGATACCTAGATTAGTAGGTTTTCTTCTGTCAGACATAGTCCATTTGAGAAATTAAATAATACACAAAACCTTTGGTAATATTGTGCACTATATATAAATGTATCAAAAACTAATCAATAAAATCTAAATAAGTAGTAAAGTTTCAGTTGTGATACTAGATTAAAATGCAGAGGGGTTTGTTGTTTTATGGCCACTGTATTCAGCAAATATGTAGTCAACAGAAAGGTGCACCTGCAAGGTAAATATCCTCATATGACACTCCAGCACTGTACCTGTTCAATCTCCTCTTTGAGAATGCGATGGAAGCTGAGCTGGCTCTCCTGCATGGGTGTCTGAGGGACCGGTGCTCTGTCTTTAGTGGCAACCATCAGGTTGGACACCTCTGCAAAACAAAAAACAAAAATAAGTAACAAGACACACTGCAGTGTGTTATTTATACATCACTTCTGCACAGTTTTTTGGTGGGTTTTTTTTGATACTCACATTTTTATTGAAGCTTTACACATTTAAACAAAAGATACATATTCTAATGATGTATTCCATGGTATAGTTAGATAGAGAAATAGGACAGATGTGTTAAGTAAGAAACAATAAACAGAAGAATCGTGTCATGCTTACTGAAATCTATCATCAAAAACAAAGTGCTGTATTTTCCGGATTATAGGCCGCTACTTCTTTTTTTCCACATTTTGAATCCTACAGTCTATAATACAATGGGGTTAATCTATAGATTATTTTACGGGCTAATGGCCTCCAGGGGGCACGCTTACTAGGAAGCATAAAAGCAAGACAGACAGGTGGAAGAGGTGATGCACCGAGGAAGACGCTAGTTTTGAGCTCAACTCATTCACACACCCTCATCATGGAAAACACATGAAGAAATGCATATGAAGCAGCTTTTAAGTTAAAAGCAATCGATCTGGCTGTTCAAGAAGGAAATAGAGACTTTTCTGGGGGGTTTTAATCAGCCATTTTACTGCCGTGTTACTCCCATGTTACAGGTATTGTTTGGAAAAAAGAAGTTTAAGCATGTCAATATATATTTAAAAAATCTGTCTGTTTACCATTTTTCTGTGTAAATATGTCATGTTACAACATAAACACTCGCGGCTAATAATCATCTACGGCCTATATATGTAAAAATTTGTTTTTCTTTTAAAAATTGGTGGGTGTGGATCTCATTCAGATGCAGTTTATAATCCAGAAAATATGGTACATATATTCAAGTCTGTCAATCCTTAAAGGGGTCATATTTTGTTACACCAAATTTGTGCATTTGGACCCTAATAGTTCATACAGTTTGAATTTGAACCCTTCAGGTGCTGCAAAACTATCTTTATAGTCATTCTGGTAAAAATTGAGAGGATTTCTACAACCTCTTTTAATTCCTGCTTAATTTGTTACATTATATAACTATTTGCATCTCGACATTTGCACATATAAGGTCAAGACTTGTGACGAACATTTCTCCAAGTACAACATAACTGTTTATCAGCAGCAGCGGTTGTAGTACAGACTCAAAATCTGTCCAAACTTCGAGCTGATTACTTAAAATGTACAGTTGTTGGTTGTATTAAAGAACAGAAGTGGCTGAACGGGACAGAGCAGCACAGCCAACAACCTGGAGGGGGTGGGGCATGAAGTGGCTCCTTTAAATTTAAAGGGCCAGCTCTTTCTGGTGTCATTACTCAGAAACAGGGTTGAAAATGGACCAGTGGAGTTGAATTAATGCAGAATTCAGACCCAAGCAGAGCGTTTACAGTTTTTGTAGACCACAGGGAAATGTTTTGAAGTGCATAATTCTATTTAATAAAAAAAGAAGTAAAATATCCCTCCTTTAAGCTGTGTCATACTGAGTCCATTTCTTCCACTTAGTCACAAAAACACTTCCTGTCATTCTAAGATGATGGGTTATTCAATCATGGTGTAAACCTCTCTCATGATCTCCAGCCACTGGGTTGTCGTGGGTGGTTCAGCCTGGTTTCTCATTTTTCTTTTTTTACATGTGATCAATAATATTTTGGTTACATTTCTATCTTTTTCAGGAACATAATTATTCAAACTTCCAAGATACAAAACTTTACATTCCCTGGGTATTACATATCTCCAAAACTTCTGGACACTTTTAAAAGTAGGATTATGTTTCTAGGCTTAAAAGTAAACCCACAGAGCCATGACACTTCTCTGACTCAACACACATCATGTTTGCTTTTATAGTCTTCATCCTGCCATTTCTAACACTTTTGTCTGCTGTGGTTTCCCTATCATAAAATATTATGACAACAATAAAAGCAGTGACAATGTTGACAATGAGCTAAACAAACTGCCTCAGTGGACCAAAAGGTGTTAACATGAGACATTCAATATGCTCTCATAATTACGTCAATGTTACAAAGACTCAATAGTTATTCTGATTGGGTTGCCATATTGATTTGGGTTTATTTTTGCTACGTACAGAGCCTTGTGTGGGAGGACGGAATGAAAATGTCTCTTTGTTACCCTAAGATACGCATTGGTGTGTCTCTACGTGTCTGTGGGTGTCTCAGAGCTAATGTTGTGACAAAACCAGCGCACTGTGGTTTAAGGGGGGGAAGGTATCTGCACTTTGTCAGCGCAGCCTACATACCCAGTCAAATAATGTCGCAAGCACAGTTCCATGATATGCAACATGCGTGTCAACCTACCATGGAATACAACACACAGCACTACGCCTAGCCCAGCCCTCCTCCATACCTACTTATCCGACATATTCTTGTTCAAAGATACTGAAAAACAGACAATTTGACTTATCAATTCAGTAAACGTAACCACCAAAAGCTAGAGCGAGAGTTGCTGTGGATGTTGGATATTAAAGCATACATATTTAAATGGAGACAACAAAACAACTTCCCTCTCTTTTGTAATTCCTCTAATGCAACTATAAACCAAACTCTAACCCTGTCATGCAATATGTGATGTTATCAACACCACAGAACCCCAAACAAACAAAAACACCTCATCTCATCCATGCACATGTACAGGTTGTGCTCCACCTTTTCCTACATGAGGTAAACAGATGAGTGCTACTTTGGCTCCGGAAACCCACATTTACAACTCTCTTCCTCCCTGACACCATTTCATACCAGCACAAAGACACAGACACATGTTGGTGTGAGCACTGCTCAACTGCCTCGGTTAGTGAGACATATACAGGCATTCTTCTGAAGGGCGTCTCCAAAGCTAAGGAGGGAAAGCAAACCTTCCCTGACCTCCAAGAATTGAGAGGTCTCGCTTCTGACCCCATGCAACATAACAATTGAGTGTGGTGCCATCACACCCAACTGTGATGAAGCCAGAGAACAGTTGTGAAGTGTTATACTGCACATAGTGTAGACGACTGGATGCCAGAGCAAGGAGCATTCCTCTGTTCATCTGCCCTATTTTAGGCATTTGTTTATGCGTTTAGTCCAAGACAGGCCCGCCCAAGCTACATTTATTAGAGGGCACAGTCAGGGGACGATGAACATGTTGGGTGAAAAAAAAAAAACAAAAAACTTTACTACAGACTTATTTTGTCATTTGTAGCTCATGCATAACTGTTTGGGAGTCCTAAAACCACCTTTACTGTTTCCAAATGATGTCTACAAAAACATGAGAGCCAACTGATTTTCAGTGTTTTAAAAGAAAATATTTGATGTCCACATTTACATTCTTCTCTCGTACTTTACTTGCCCAAGAAATTACTGGTTTATATCTCGACCTTAATGATTATAGATTTGAAACATTATTAATACTTGTAAATATTCACTCCAAACATGATATTGGGACAATATTAAATCATTTGTGCTTGATAGATCATTTTGATTACCAGCCTCGAGGACTTGAGAATTTACCCTACATAACCAGACTTGCCCTCATATTGATATCTCCCAATCCTAGACCAATCAGTTAATTAATTTTTTCACCAAAATTCCTGGGGTTCCAGTCAAAAATATACCTGACGCTGTGATAATATTAATTTTTGCATTTCAAGCAAAAACAGCAACTTTTAACATGCTAAATAATTTGCCATTTATGCATTTATTTTTTTTTTTTTAGCTTACATCTGAGATGTTTTTCATAAAGATTTTGGGGGAAAATGGCTGAAACTGACAAATGCCTTTGCATGGCCTCAAAGTACTAGAAATACCCTTTCCATCCATGTATTGCACTTATATGCCAAGTAAATGTAGACTGACTCATTATAATCGGAACAGTTTTTTTACCCTATGTAACAGCTTGGCCATGCCCTTAAATAACCCACTGCAACTGAGTTAATATCTGTAATTTATTTATTCATTAATTATCCATGTATTTATGGGACTGCTTAGTCCTTGTCAGTTTCTGTGATTAAATCCTCATAAACCCAGTTGAAACTTACACTGGACCTTTAAATGTGTTTGTTCTTCCTTAAACCTGTGTTTGTGTCCGTGCTACTGTACCAGGACTGTACCTTGTGTATATTTGGCCTTGTTTTTAGCGTACCTCTGGGCTGTGGAGGGCAGCAACGTATCAGCTGGAAATGGAGATTTTCGGTGCGAAGGCTCTGGCCCTCCAGGTGCTCCAGCAGCTCTTTGAGAGTGGGCCGCAGTGTTTCGGTGCCATACAGGCGATACCCGTTAGGGGCCACCTCAATCTGAAAGTTCTTAAACTGCCGCACTGGACGAGAGTCCCTCAGGTCATACTGGGAAGAAGACGGCAGGGAGAATAAATAGCACAAGAGTAAATAAATATACAATAGGTGAAATGGAAGAAGAAATGAAAACAGGAAGGTAGAACCAAAAACGAGAACTAGAGATATTGTGTTTGTTGGATAATAAAGCCTCATGAGTCAGGTTAAAGTCATTATCTGATCTAAATCTAAAAGAAGTGAAACATTACAAAGGAATCCACTCAGATAGAACTTGAAAATGTTTTATGAAGTCTTACAAAAGATTTAGTTATAGCACAGGACAGAAAGATGCTCCTTTTATTAAACATAATGTTTACTCAGCTTCAGATATAAATAGACTATGTCAACTGTGGCTATTTACCCAAGATCCAGAGAGTCAGCTTCATGGATATGACTGTGTGTATTTCAGGGACTGGGTGTTTCCTAATATCCACAGTTTTGACATATGTACCCTGTAATCCAATATAAACTTAACTGGCAATATTCAGCCACATTCATCTGTGTTTGAGTAGTAAATGATCTCTTTTTTAAGTACATCACTGAGCTGTCAGCTATTAGCTCTCATAATAATACATGCTTTACTCATATTGCCTTCTACTACGCAGCCCTGTGAACAACTGGATAAACTAATTTCCTGGATTGATACTATGGAAACGAAAAGATAATTCTTGCTTTCTCATTATCGTTTCCTCCAGAGATAGTGAGACTACAGCAAACGACCTTATTGAAAGTAACACTGTCTGGAATGGGGATAAATAAACACAAGTAAGCTGTCGAGGTTAGCACCCACCGAGTCATGGGCAATGACACAACTCAATATACGAGAATAAAGTCTCTTTGGCATGTGTCATCCATTTACATCACTATAGTGTGACCTAAGCCAATCGTTTTGGAGCTACGACCAAAGATATCATATTTCAAACTTTATGTTGCGGTGAAAAATGTACAACTGTAATTTAACTGAATTTCTATCTTACCTCAGTGCAGACCACTGTGATGATGATGTAATGATAATCGGTGCAGCTCCAGCGCAATAGGTATGTGCCCTCTTCATTGCCTTCCTGACGGAGCTTGTGGATAGCATACTCCGTACTGGATACAGAAAACAAAAAAATATTGAAAATGCAGTCATTTAGAGTAAAGGTAGTGAGTAAAATGATCAATTTTAAGAGGATTTAATGAAAAATATGACATTTGACATTATATTATCTTCGTTTCAGTGACAGGTATATTTTCAGTTGTTTATTAACTTGGTGTCAAACATACAGCCCATGGGCCAAAGCCAGCCCAAAGAAAGGTCCAATCTGCCCCTGGGATAAATTTGCGTGGGACAAAAATTACAGACAGTACTAACAGTGTCATTTTAGTTCAGGGGCCACATACAGAGAATTTAGATCTCAAGCGGATTACAACCTATGAACAATGACTTCTCCAAATGTTTCTGTTTTGTTTTTTTATAGTGAGAAAATTTAAATTACATGATGACAATGTTTATACTTACAAACAATGCGTTCATAAAAATGTGAATAATCGAAATAGTCACAGACAACCTGAAATTTCTTAAGAAAAGTAAGTGGAGTTTTAACATTATCATTCTGGGTACTAAATATTGTGTGCATTTGTAAATCCACTGTGATCTGAAAGTTGTAACGCACATACGTAAATGTTAAGCTGAGCAATAAATTTCAGATCGCTTGTGACTGTTCATGTTATTAACATTTTTAAAGGATAGTTTGTGGATGTAAACATTTTCATAATGCAATTTTTCACTAAAACATAGAGAAAAGTTTGGAGTTGACATTATTTACGGATTATTAAGTTATTATTTTACTAATCTGACCTGGTATGTGGGCCCTGAATTAAAATGATTTTGACACATCTGTCGTATTCAGCTTACCAGATAGGTCCATGACAGCCATTGTCAATGTTATGGACCACTGAAGAAGGGGCCACCTCTGTGCATAGGAAGTGGTGAGCATCCACAGTCAGACGGAAATATCCATCCACAAGGGCTGCAAAGGACAGAGCCTCTGCCCTAGACGTCATTTTCAACTCCTGAAAAGTGATGTCGTAGGGAGAAAGAGATGAAGGGGAAAGGTGAATACTGCATAGTCAGAAAAAAGTATTTTGGTCACACATCCTTTAGTTAGGGCTTATCACATGCTGAGAAGGGCAGATGATGCTTCAACCCTCGTATTATCCTTGGAGTCAATTTGACCCTATCCAGTGTTTAATTAAAAAAATATAGTTGACTCTTTATTTTTTACTTAATATTTCATGACTTTTCCTAATTTGATGGGGACAACTGATTAAGCATAAAATTAAACTTCTGTTTGTGTGCATGTGTGCGCGCGTGTGTGTGTTCTAACACACCCATCTAACACAGTATATCACACCTGCACCTGCAGGTGTGATATTTTTGAGTTGATACATATCAAGGGCGTGGGGAAAACAACTAATCCCACCAGAACTTCTCATGGTGTGGGCATGTGGGAAACAACTTGACTTGTGAACTCCTGCCAAAATGAGGAAGCTAATGTAGGCTGGCGAGTTGATCACATCCAAGTCTTTCCAACTACACATGCCTCCCTTTTAAAATGACCATTTTAAGTACAATATTTGGAATTGATGGTTACAGTATATGAAGAGCTGGAATAATGACTTTATGTCTTGGTCAACAATTTGATGTAATTCATTTTCTGGTGGCAAATATCCCTGGGGTCAGATTGACCCCAAGGGTAAAATGTGTTGGTAATATTTGAAGATAATAGGAGTTAATATGGGGGATGTGCGGTCTAAATGTTAGAACTACTCACGTTCACTATGAAAACAACACGGAGAGGTAGATATAGCTGAGGAAAGTGTTTACATTACAGCTGACAAAACACACATACTGACCTAATGTTGATTCTAAATTAACAAAGAGGTTATTAATCAATGTGTGTCTCACCATCCTCTTGTTGTCCTGCCTTTTGATGGTGACAGTTGAATCTTTGATGACAGTGTGTGTGATCTCGTGGAAGTCACAGAACACCAGCCAGTCTTCATCCACCTCTTTCTTCTTGTTGTTTTTCTGTTTACCGTCATGCTTGTTCTTCTTTGACTTGTTCTTTTCTTTGGAAACCAGTGCCATCTAATTTTTTAGACACACAAGTACGCAAACAAACAAATAAATAAATATTGCAAAGGAATTTGAAATTAACAGATTTTGATCAGTGAGGATAAATATTGTAACAGAATAAAAACTGCACCAATGATCCCTTTCACATATTAATATATAACCCTTTACAACACACTTGTCTTCAGTATAGTTTTACTTACTGTGCTTGGCTTTTTCCTCCAGGAAATTCCTGTTGTCCCAGTCACCAGGACCTGCACGTCAGGGCTTGCCTCCATGATCTGACACTGGCTCTGGTTCTGCCCTTGGATCTGGTTGTAGTAGCCTTTTAACAGCAATAAACATTATCTTACCAAAACATTTTAAATAAAGCTGAAATACAGTCAAAGCACAGTTATTATGAACATTAGTAGAAAAAAAAAAATTAATGAATGTAACTTGTATTGTTCTTGCAGAAGATGAGTAAAGCTGGTCTGGTATCTATGGTAATTGTATATGTTCAGATCCATAATTCAGTTCTCATCTTGACTCAGAATCATCAAGATCTTCACACTTTGGTAACAAAGACAAAGACAAAGACAAAGCCACTGAAGACTCCCTGGGTTAATGTAACGAATAAACATCTTGTTTCTTTCACTTTTGGTTTGTTAACTTTTTTTTTTCCTTGAACAACTGTGGGTAGAACCCACATGTGCTTTGTTGTAAACATACTAACCACTGTCATGGAGCCCCTATAATTCCTATCACTAATTGTTTCAGTAGCTACTATTCAGTGTTTTATTTCACCAACCCTGAATATTTTATAACAGGATGACATCAATCTGGAGTCATACCGATTGTCACAGGAATTATCTTGCCGAACACGGAAAATCTATTGCTACTCTAGTAAATCTGCATTTCAAACAACACTAAGCCGTTGAATCTACCATGATCACTGACTTAATCTTCTTAAATAATTCTTACCAAATCCATTGCAGAGCTCTTCTTCCTGCTTCACACTGACTGACTTGGGCTCGAGCAACTCCCAACCTAGGCCTGTGGTCAGACCTTCCAGTGTGGCCAGATATTTAATCTTCAGGTCGTATGGTGTGATGTTGCTGTCCTTAACTGTACGATGATTAAACTCGCTAAGAAACTTCTTGAAGACATTGTTAATGCGGGCACGAGTTAGGATGTTGCGCTGCTTGATGTTACGGTTCAGTGCCTCTGGGATGAATTTCTTGTAGCTGGTGGGATTAGATAGAGACAAGAAATTTGATACATTTATTTTTATATCTCTTGTGCTGTGGACAAGGTTGAGGAAAAAATGCATCTGATGATGCACATTAAATAGTACAGATAGTCATTGGTATGTGCGTGTAGGCCTGATTTACCTGATTTCTTGGGAAGCAGCAGAAGGAGGTATCTCCATGATCATCGCATAGTGAGTAATAGCGAGTACAGCCATGCCCAAACACTCGTTTTCAATTTCATGTTGTTCTGCATCTGACTGAGACACTCTCAGCGGAACCATACCCACCTGAAAGTCATGCTGACCCTAAATATAAAACACACAAAGCGTATAAATGAGTAGAGAGACATAATGCAGATATTTTCACACAGATGTACTACACAGTACAATGAGCAAGTAACAATCCATCCTACTATGTGGCAGTTATATAGAGTAAAAACAGTGAGGAGGCCAGGTTGATTCTGTTTTATATCACAGTGGCATCAGAAAACGATTTAACTTCTGAAAGATTACTCATTGATGGGGCACAGATGGCAGTAGCTTGAGTCATCGAGGCTGTTCAACTGAATGTGAACGGTTTTTCATCAGAAACTAAAGTGACATCTTTAGATCTATAGGAAAGATATCAGTAAACAGGGTCAGAAACTGGTCGACTGTGGGTGTAATGTACAGGGAAGAACTGAACAGCAACTCTTCCTCAGGTGATTGAGAATGTAAATGCAATCCATGATCAGATTTACAGCAAGAACAGTCCATTGATGGTTACATGCAGAGGGGCAATACAGTAAAGAAAGAATAAGTGTAAATCTCTCATCTATATTATAAAAGCCCATTGGCCTCTGTGTGTGTGAGTGCATGCATCTCAATAATCACACAAAATCTGGAAAGAGCTGACTGCTGTAGTTTGGCATACTTGTGTATTGATGGTCAAGGAAGAAACTAGCGAAAACGGCAAGTTGATAGAACCAGTATTTAGGGAGATATTAGTAATTTTGGAATACAATAGCCTTACAATCATGTTGCTATGTCCAGAACACTTTTGCGGTGACTACTGGACAGATACGGTACAGCATGCACCGATACGCAACACCATAAAAATGATCATATCTAGTACCTGTGGATCACCGTAGGTCAACATGATGGTTACTAAGATGAGTGCACACTTAAGTGGGTTCTTTAACAAGTGGGTTAGTGTATACCATGCACTAAACAAACACTACAGACTAAATATATGACCCCTCAGCTCAGTTGTAATGCTAAATCTTGAAAAATGTCTGACCATTAATGTTTTACTCCGGATTTATTAACTGCTTTTAATGCCCTATGTGATGATCACCTGTAATGACTCAAATAAATATATCATTCCTCTTTGTATTTGTATAGTTTGTTTGTTTGTTTTCTGCCACTTTCCACGCTGACATAAAAAGTTCTAGTAATAATAAAGATTAAAACTACACTTGTATTAAAAATCAATACAATGCAGCTCTGAGTAATTGTCTGTAGACTATGATGAACATATCTATCCTGATGGGAGTCATCTCTGTGATGCATGAGGAGTTTGAATGGTTTAATGAGTAGGAAAATTATATGAGTCATATTCGACAGCCTCCACAGTCACCAGATCTCAACTTTATTAAAACATATCTGGAGGATATGTTTGCCGCCACATCCCAAACATTACATCAAAATGGCATCATAGATTTCTCTAATCAATGCCAAAAAACAACGGTCATCACCAGTAAGCTTACTATCGCTAAGTAACAACAGCAGATTTGATGCAAGCACACACCTGAGCAAACAGGTAGTCCAAGGAAGCAGCATCCAACAAGGGTGTTCCCTCTGGGGTTTTCTGTGGGCTTCCTTTGAGTTTGCTGATGCAGTGTCGCCAAACTGGAGACTCTCCTTCAGTGGTGCCATGCCAATTCCTGAAATAAAACCTGACGGAAGAAAAAACAAATGGGCAAAATTATTATAAAACCAATAATCTACATGTATTTCAGAAACCCTGTTTATTGTTGAATGACAGGATTTAGTGTCAGGTCCAAAAATCCACATGATTGAAATTCTTGTTTAAGCTATTTCTCATATTAACACAGAATTCAACTGCTATACATATGGTTTGGTCACAGTGTAAAGATAGACGGGCTTAATACCTATGTTACATCAATATACGTTCTTACAATATTAATGTGTGCTTGATGCTCCTCATCTAGTTGTTACATGTTGTCCCTTACCTTCTGGTATTATTCTTACCATTACTAGTACAGTATGTGCTGCCATTTACTATTTGTGGTATTGTTTCTTTCTGATCATTGTTGGTATGTAATTATTATTATGCAAGTTGACAGTTAACTGTTGCTGTGTTAACACCACTAGGAATGTACTTTGTTTCTATTTTTCATGTGCATTGTAGTTATATAATGTAAATACTGTTGAATGAGTTTATTCTAATTTAGTATGGGCCTATTTTGTTCATTGTTCTGGCCTGAAGTCTAAGGATAGGAGTGAGTATTTCAAAATGTTATTATGTCAAGTTATTTGATGACGAGAATGGGGGCAGGATTAAATAAGGTTTCTTCTTCCCAATCCTTCTGAGTGTAAATTAATGATTTTGTGATTTTGTCATTTTAAACTTGCATGTATTCTGTAAATGCTCGAAATAAACAAATAAATGAAATGAATTAACAACATAAACTCTGACATTACAAAAGTGGAATTTCATTATTATTATCATCATCATCATTATCATTATCATTATTAATAATAATAATAATAATAATAATAATAATAATAGATTAGATTTAGATGGCGCTTTTCTATGAACGCATACTCAAAGTGCTTTCAGTAACGACAGTAATTTTGACAAGTCTGCTAGTGGCATTTAAAGTGACATTCCTGATTGATTCCTGAAAGGAAGTCTACCTTATTTGTTCCATTTTCAAGAATTTTTGATACCCACTAAACCAATATACACTGTTCTGCAGAAGTGATGATGTGAAAGTCAAATAATAATATGTATGATTGCAACTACCACCACATACAGGCTCCGTCTGTGCTTCAGAGCTGCAAGCATAATGAAACAGGCACAACACAACAGGAAGTGCCCTTTGGCCTCTTCTATTGTATGCAATGATTAAAGTGTTAAAAGTTTCATGCTTATAACATCATGGAAAAATACTGTGCGTCCATCTTTTTCTCTCTTTGTTCTGGCTACTTTTAATTTTCATGCAAAGACAGTAGCAGCACCTCACTTTTTTCCCCTCGTACATTTTGACCTATTTTCCTCTTTTCTCTGAAATGAGGCAATATTTCAGCTAGCCTGTGCTTTTCAGAGGAAATGCATGATCTATGTCAGCTCATGTCACAGAGGCTCTTCTACAGTTGTTCCAGGCCACCAGGAGGTAAAAATAAGCCGCACGAGGACATAGACATTGCAAACTATCAGAAATAGAGTAGTGTAAAAGAAAACAGAATCTGGTGTTGACTCAAAAGGTGTGAACTATGACCAGCACTGTGTCTTCTCTTAGGGTTACAGGAGGAAACACAAACAGAAACACCAACAGTCAATGAGGAGCTACCAAACTAATTATTATTTTGTGTACTGGAAATCCATGTTTTTGTGTGTGTGTGTAGAATATTTATTAACGCTAATGTTTGTGGCACTATCTATACTCCACAAGAGGAATTTGCCTGTTTGACAGACCATATAATATTCAAAGCAGATGTTAACAAAAGTAAACAAGGATATAACACGCAGCATTATTTACACATGCTATCATTTCTCCCCTCTTGCTATTGTCAGAAAAAAGGAAGTGCATTTGACACCACATGAAGCTCTTTTCCTCTTGGCATGAAATGCTACCTGACTTTTAAAATGTATTATGCAGACAGACTTGTGTAACTAATCTCCTAAAGTAATCTAGTCATAATATTGCTGGTATGTCTGGTAAATGCCTTCTCAAAAGCACTGTCAGTTTGATAAGGTGGAATTTCTCTATCTTTTTCCCTGTCAAAGTTAATCTACTACACATCTCCTGTTCTGATCAAATGGTTCGCACACCACATTCAGCTCATGAATATCCTCATTTAAATCACCTTCAGAGGCGATACACTGGAAATACGGTGCTTTACAAATGTATTAAACCACCTGTCATGAAAACAAGAAAATATAAATATCTTCATAGTATAACAAAAACTTGTTTCAAATTAACCATTTCATTGTTATTTATACAGATAATGACCAATTGGAATAACAAAATATACCTTGTTCACAAATAATAACCAAAAATGTCCATATTTAGTGTGTCCACCTTTGGTGCAGATAACAGTTTACATTCTTGCTGCCAT
>JAQQZY010000020.1:2607484-2619805 GCA_030068375.1 Ostorhinchus rueppellii | reverse complement strand
AGAAACATAAAAAGATATTTAAGTAAACAGAAATACTGTTCAATTATGGCAGCAGTGGGACACCTTATACTGGGTGGTGGTGGAATAATACATTCGTTAAGCCCTGTGCGTCACATTAGATGAGACAGGCACATGTGACACTTGGTTTGTAACTGGCCAGAACTCGTCTTCTTTTGCACCAAAAAGACAGTTTTAATTAACAACAACAAAAAACTCTTCCCTTCTAAGTGAAGCACAAATAGCAACAGTATGGCCATAAAACTATTCACAAATTCAATAATTATTTTCTATTGATATGAACGCAAGAAAAAACCCGATTCACTCTTCATTAAAACAGTTAAATTTGTCAGTCAGGGTCACACTGAATATATACATGCAAACAATTTTTGACTTTATGTTGAGGAAGAAAGATCTCCAGAGCAAAAAATCTCTATTTCCATGATTTTCAGACGGTAAAAACCTGATTTCTCAAATTGAATTTAATATACTGCCCAGCCCTAGGCAACAAATTTATTCTTCAAACCCAAACAGGCCTGCAAATTGTTATAGCTTTGGTTACTCATTTCATCTCCTTCTAAAAAATATTCTGCAACTGCTCTTGAAATATGATGGGATTCGCACATGCTTTTAGCTGAAGACATGCATGATTGTACATTTATTCATGATAGGTAAATACTAATGTAGCGCAGTCAGCCTTACCTCATACGATAGTGCAGCTTGATACTGGTCTCATCTGTGATCTTGAACTCATGGTTGGGGGGATACCACAAGCCAGTTTCTTCATTGTACAGGGCAAACAGGTTATGGCACAAGGGGGAGATTGCTGAGAAAAGAAACAGAACATTTAAAAAAAAAAAAAAATCTGTTCAAAAAATATGGTATTAGACCATTTCTCTGTAAATTCTAAGGATCTAGAACAAGGGTCATGGATGAAGCTTGGTGAGATGTCACGTATGTTTATACTTAGAGAGGTATCTATCTGCCTGGCTCCATCTAGGCCGGAGCCAGGATAGTCTGCTGTCCTTGGGTAAGCAGGCCATAGAGTAGAGGAGCACAGGAAGTACAATACCAGTACAGTACATGTGTACCAGTGAGCTTGAACCATGTTATTATGTTTTGATATGTAAACCAATGTGCTTGGAACACCTTAGTATGTTTGACATGTGGACCAATGGGTGTGTGTATCCATGTTCTATATTATAGTTTAGACTTTCCAATGTTAGTCAGTCAACTGCTGCACCTTGCTACATGTACTTGGCTCCTTGCGGCAAGTAAATTCATATTGGTTCCTGAACCCAGTGACTCCGCCTCTTATTTTCAGAAATTCTTCTAACAAAACAAATTAAGATAAATGTTTTTCCTGTATTGCAGCCTCCAGCTAAAGACAAAATTTAAGAGATAAGGAAAATAAAAATGATTATTATGAGATAAAGAGATCAAGTACTTCATCAACTAATTAATAATTTCAGTGATTTTAAGCAGGAGATTTGTCTGACTGTTCAAATAAAGGGAAAACGAATTATCTTAGGATGCAAGTATAATGTAAGACTCGATATGAACCTTTCTTACATGTTTATTTTCATTTTACTTGGTTTTATTATCAGTAATTTAAGTGTTTCCTTAAGTTATGATGAGGTGTCATTTTTTAGCTGGGTTTGCACTGAGATTAAAGCCAAATTTCCCTCTTAAACAATAGCTACGATATTGTCCAACACCAGTGAGTGAATGAAGCAGGGAAGACACTTTTTAATTTTGCCAACAAGTCAGTCACTTACAGCATTTCTTGGCAGCGTCCACACAGAGTTCCTCAGCAGTGTAGCAGCCTTTTAAGTACTCCAGCTGGTGCGTGTTCGATATGTAAAAGTGGATCTCCAGGCCCAAAGAGGAAGTAGGGGGAGAGTGAGGTTGGTTTTTTTTCGACCTCCTCATCTTCCCACAGAGTTGCCTGCTCAACTCCATCACCCACAGAGTTGGCATTCAGACACTGGATAAGAGAAAAGAGGGAATGTCAGTTCTCTATGGAGCAACTTCAACACATATAAATATAAATAAAGGCAATGCCCAGACAAAATAAGAGTCCCACACTCAATATTGCCTTTAGCTTAAATAGCAATATATTCAGGATGCATTTATTTTTGGCCAAGATCTTATAATGATGATCACATCTTAAATATTCTCAATGGGGTTCAGATTTGGACTCCAGAGGCCAGATGAGCCTGACATTGTCCTGTCTTTACATTCACTACTAAACCGATCGTTGTTTAAGAAGTTAGATGGTATTCATTGCATTATTTTAGGTTACATAACTTGTTTCCACCTGAAATATAATAGTCACTACAGTAAAGATCTACCCTAGCCAGCCATCCGGTTTTCTCAATGTACTGAGAAAACAGTCTGGAATTGGCCAATCGTTGTGAAATATGCACCATCTATTCTATATCGACCAATCACAAGTATGGGCGGATGGGTGTTTCACAATACATCAAATGCAATGAGTTATTTTTGTCAGAAGTCAAAGTCAGTTCCAAGTCCACAAATCTCTTTACAACTGTTGTAAGTTGTTTACTTGATGCAAAAATAAAGTTTGTATTACAGATTCCACCCTGTATTCTCAAGTTTCTCTGACAAAAGTGACAATAATCATTCACTGAATTTTCTACTCCACCACCACCGCACGCCATGATGGAAACGTTCTAGGTTTGTTGGCATTAGGGATCAGCTCGTCACATAATTACATCATGTTCGTCTTATCTGTGATTGGTTTACTCTGTGGCTCTTAGCCCCGCCTTCATATTTGGATTCAAGCCCTGCAATTCCAAACGGATTTCTCATTGAGAAAGACGTATGGCTGGTCAGACTAGTAATTATCCATTGGAAGGCTATTTTACCTATTTGCTTCGTTAAATCTGGGTGGGGATTTGTGTACAAGTAAAACATTTACTTTTCCCATTTACAGTTAAGAAGCACGTTTTTCATCAAATGAATGGAAGAGCTTTTCATATAACTTCCATTGAATAAATATCGTGCTGTGTTTTTATAACCCTTACTTTAAAACACTTTCTGAAATACGCTGGCTGTTCAGTAGTCATCATATTGAACCACGTTTATTTATGATGCTTACATGTGTGTCTGTGAGTGTTAAAGAGTGATATACTACTGACTGTGTAGTGATCTCAATAAACATCAGCAGGGTCTCTAAATTCAATATCCATTAACCTGATGACTCACATCAGTACTGTGCCAAACCCAAACACACAAAGGAATACAGAATATAACCTCAGTAAGCAACAGGAGAAAAGTGATGTCGACAGACCTCACAATGTCAACACAGACATCTGAGACATTATCTCTGTTCCACAGAAGCTGTGGGGATATTGGCACTCACATCTGGGTGAGTGCTGATGAGGAGTCGGAATACTTTCCACACAAATCTACCTTCCTCTCATCGAGTGCTTTGTGCACACTGTTCGTAGCCATCGCTGCGGTCATATTATCAGTGAGGTAATGATTTTGTGTTCGATGTCACAAGCGAACGGGTCAATCACCAGCAATCAGCCATGAGTCACATGGACTAATGCAACCATAGACACTTTCAGTAATTGAGAGGCAAGCACCAGCCCTATCCCTTGGACTTATGGGAAATCAAATCAGAGTGAAATCTGTATAGGTAGGCACCTGTTTAATATATGAGCAACAATGCAGCACAGTCCAGGATTAAGTGAGTGCGTTGGAGTTTTATCCTGTTTGTTACAGTATCTGCTTTATGCATTCCCTTTTCCAAAGAGCACCTCAAACAAACTCTTTTTTTGAGTTCTAGAAGCATTCCTTCCCATGATTTTTGAACAGTCCCGGATCACTTGGACCAACAGAAACCAAACACTGCACAGGATTATCAAATGGAGAGGTTATACTGTTACAAGAAGTTTTTTGAGAGAGGGACTATCTTTGCTTCCAGAGAAATCTACCAGTACATAGTATGTGATGGAAATGAGAAGGCAAGTTATGACAGTTCGGGCACTGCCATCTTCCCTAGATGTTTTTATTCTGCATAAAAATGATCCTACAAAAATCTAATTTCAATGTCAGAATATTTTTACTTTTTGACTTTGGACATGCCAGTTATGAAAAATAACTAATATTATTTGGATGTTGTCAGCCTGGGAGGTGGGCTGTCCTTGTAACAGTCATCATTTCTCATCATTATCCATTTATTGCAGCAAAATTTCTACTGAAAGTCAGTGAGTCATCTCTCTTTTTAGATGAAGTTCATCAATCACAGTGCCAGTACCCCTCATGCTTCCTCTTTCTACCATCACTCTAACTACATCAAAATGCCACTTACAGAGCCTACACCTTGTCACCTAAATATAAACAACAGTACATTAATGAAGCTGATATTCCCTTTTGATATGTGCTTAGGGAATGGCTTTTTTGTTGTTACATGACAACAAAAAAGAAAATAAGCATGTAGGTAATTTTGGATCTTTATTAGTACTGTATTCAGGAAACAGCTGGAAGAAGAGGCAACAAATGTTTTCAGTGAACCCCACATTTAACACTTATTTCCAGGAAAAAAGAAACACTTATTTCCAGGAAAAAAGAAACACTCATAACAGGATCTTTTCTTTTCAGTTTGAAACAATTAACCAGAAGAAGGAAGCAGATTTACCTGAATCATCAGCTTGGGGACTTATGGTATGAAATCTAATCTCACGTCAGTCATATTTGTGATAGAACAGTGCAATTATTAACCAACTTACTAGTCTACTTTTTCAACTCTTTACAGTAACAAGAGCTGAAATCAGGAGAGAGAAAAACATTTGGATTTAATTTGGAAATAAACACCTTCCCATTGTAGTTCTTTCCTCTATGTCCAAGTTTCTTAAAATATAATAAAAATTAAAATACAGTTAACAAATAGATGACCGGATGCGGTTTCATGCTACACAAATGTTAAGGACAAACTTCCTTTTCCTAGCTTCTGTGTTGAGCCACAGAGTAGAGCAGTAACGTCACATATGAGGAAAGCGTTACTGTAATCTGTAATAATATCAGTCACATTTTTAACCCCTCTACCTGCCTGAAAACACGTGATTTCCCAGAAGTCTGTAGATGGATACAATTCTTGTTTCCCCTCAAGCCCAGACATAGACTAGTAATTCCAAAAAACTATCAATCCCTGCAAGTGTAATGACATCATCCTGCTGCAGTTGCCTGCCATCGTTTCAAAGAATGGGACAATAAATATGCCCTTGCAACGGCCTTTACAGTAAATGTGAATGACATGCCCATTCAGTCAGTGAAAAATACTGATAAATGCTGTCTGACATCTGCTTCATTGTTTGGATCATAAAGGCCAAATCAAACAAATTCTAGAATCATGGCAGGAAAACAGTGGAGAACAACAAAACTGAATTAAAACTAAATTATGTTTCTTCTTCAAATGTCTGTACAAAGAAAACTCTTTGAGTTTAGTTTCAATAGAAAAACTTTCATGACAGTCTTGTTCACATAAGTGTGAAGTGAGGTTTTGGACAATAACACTAAGAGTTAAAAGTTAAAGCACTTGTTATTTAGTTGCAAATCTCTGCCTTGTGAGGCCAGGGCTAGGAATGCACAGATATATTGGCAGACTATCAAAATCAATTTTTTATTAATTTGCTGCTACAGGCCAATACCATTTTTGGCATATTGGATGTCTTTTCAGTAACGATACCCATGCCATCTTACACTAAATTTTGATTTCATTCATTTAGTTTCATCCATCCACTTTCTAAACCCATTTCACTCATTTAAATTTTTGATGCCATTAACTCATTGTGCATTATAAAAAAGTCAATTATAAAATAGTCCATAATAAAGTCCTATCTAATATAATCTAATTAATCACAGCCATCATTTAGGTTAAAATATCAACTTTTTTTTTAGTATTTATTAAAGTACCCCTAAATAAACATGCATATTTTATTAAAATGTGGTAGAACTGTTGTGTCACATCAATTCAGCTCTTTCAATAATTAAGTATCTGTAAAATTGACCTGTTAAGATGCATGTCTGTAGATGGTGCTAGGAAGCTGATAATGTGACGAAGGACTTAAAGACTTTAAAATAGTAACTTAAAGACTTTAAAAAAATAACATCAGTATTGGCCAAATTGCTTTTTAAATCATATCTTAGTGTGTTCAGTGCAAAATATCAGGCAATCACACAAGCATCAAAGTGGAGAAAGGACTGTCCAAAAACTGAAACCTCATATTTATAACACAGTTTACAGAAAAAAATCAGCTAATCATGATTTATTCTGAAACCAAGCATAAAGAAATATGCCAAAATTGTTTTCCCATGGTCTGTGAGAGCAGACTGATAAAAAACAGACATACCTGAGAAAGGCACAGCTCTTAAAATAGCACTACAGCAGAAAAACACTGGGTCATCTGATGGAAATGCAAAGCTGCCTTTGCACGTTTTACTCTGCAGTCCAGCAAGTTGTTTCAATCAAATATGTCAAAGTTTCCAATCTAATATGTTATTTTGTGACACGACCAGTGTATCTCAACTGTCAAGCACACACAGTCATTGTGCAAAATGAGTAGTTTGTTCAAGGTGTGCTTTAGTTAATTCAATACATTATTTACCTTAATCATATTCTATTTTTTTTCTTTTGTTCAGACAACAACAACTTGTCTGAACAAAAGAAAAAAAAAACAGAATATGATTACAGTAATGGAAGACAAAATGAACGTATTTAGCCTTACATTATTTACCTGATCTTAAACTGTTTTTCGTTCCCAAGTATGTAAGCAATACAAATATAGCAAACATCTTCATATGTAATGTGAAATCCATAATTGAAGACAATTCTAACAGATTTATTCAATAAAATGGAGAAAGTGGACAGTTCAGCCAGAAGAAATATTTGACAAATCAAAGTGCTTTTTAGTTGAATTTTGAGGCTTTATTTGTTTTTTGGGTTTTTTTTGCACAGTGTGTTGATTCTTAAGAGACACAAAGCCAAAGTGTGCGACACAAAAAGACTGAAAGCAATAGTAAACTATACTATTCATGTCACAAATGTCACTTGGTTCTTAAGAAAAGGTCCTGTGACTAGTGAAGAGAGAAAGCTGGCCAAATAGTTAAGTGAATTCAAGAAGGAGACAATTTATGACTCAGTTGAACCAAGACACTGGTGCTCTTTAAATGTTAAATGTGATACTAAATGCTTGGTCTTATCGTGTTCATCATTTAGCTTTTACATGTTTGATACCAATGACTCTTTCTGCAATAATTGAAGCCAATGTTTAGGTTAAAATAATAATAATTATTATTAATATTTGCTCATTTTAAAATAAAATTTAATAGACATGAATATAGTATTGACATAGATGAGGTTAAAGAACAGTTGTATTAGTTCAAGTTATCATTTAATAAATCAGGCATCAGTCAAATGCTGATCTAACATAATTGTGGCTAAAGTGTTATAAATGTTCAAAGTCTGACTGTTCAGGTTTCAGTTTATGTTGCAAGAAAAACAACAAGAAACCCCCTTAATTTAAAATCTGGGGGAAAATGAAGTAACAATGAAAATGACAATGATAACGGTGTTTTCTCTTAGGTCTGCTACAATTATTACACAATCGCCATGTCACATTTACTTGAAATAATCGGAATAATTACCCCTGTTCACAGCATATTTTAACAATTATTTCCACATCAGTTACTACAGTTAGACTGCTAATCTTCTAATGATCTTGTTGCCTCCATTTTTCTTCTGTTCTGTGTTCAATGGAGAAAAAGTACTGCAATGATTTATTTAGATTTTTTTTTTTAATCCATCCATCCATCCATCCATCTTCTGTACCCGTTTTATCTTCACTCGGGTCACGGGGGTCGCATGGAGCCTATCCCAGCTACTTAAGGGCGAAGGTGGGGTACACCCTGGACAAGTACTGTGGACAAGTCGCCAGTTCATCACAGGGCTGACATATAGACAAACAATCACTCTCACAGTCACACCTATGGGCAATTTAGATTAACCAATTAACCTATCAATGCATATCTTTGGATTGTGGGAGGAAGCCGGAGTACCCGGAGAGAACCCACGCAGACACGGGGAGAACATGCAACCTCCACACAGAAAGGTCCCACCAGTGACTGGTGCTGGAATCGAACCCAGTACCTTCTTAGATTTTTTTTATAATTTATAATAAATATTTAGATCATGCCATGCTCAATTTTTATGTCCAAAACATAGCACATGTTACCTGATCTGATAAAGAATGTGCACAGTTAACAGAGTAAACATCAATAGGGTTACATGCACTTTTTTTATATGACAATAAGCTTATGTTTCAATATGACAGTGTCTCCGTCCTTTTGTCATTCAGTGTGTGTTGGGCCCATAAGGAAGCAGCTAAATACATGATCAACCTTTACTAGTAGGGTTTACTTTTCAGTTTAGTACCCTTTTGGCATTGCAGGGGTGGCACACAGCAAATCTGTATGATTATGGCGTGTTTGTTTTGTTGTTGATGTTGTTGTTGTTTGTTTTGGTGACTGTGCCCTTCGTAATTTCCCGTTAACGAAGTGTACATAAATAAAAGATTCACTGTCTTGTGTCCCTTTGGTCCAATTCCGTCTTTCCCAATGCATCAATCAAATGAAAGAAGACATGTTCTATGCTCACTTTCACTTTCTCTACCCTTCTTTTTTAAGACAGAAAGACTATTTTAAGTGGACCGAATGAAAATAGATTATATTATTTATTATTATTTCAATAAATCTATTTGAGGACACTTAAAATGAACAGGTTCTTTACAACTTAGAAAAATATTAGTATAACGTTGATAGTTAAAACTTTTTTTTTTTTTAAATGACAGGCCCTATTAGGGGATTGCATCATAAAAAGCTGAATTGTTAGAGCTAGTTTGTCCTCACTGTATAATAATAAGTAAGGATAATTTTACAACATAGTAATAGTCACTACTTCACTTGAAAGTTGACTAGATTATTGCGAAAGCTACATTTAATTGCGGATGGAGACTGATCACTCTGTCTGGATAGCATCGGTTGACATTAGCCGGATAGCATTTAGTCAACAGGCAAATATCAGTCGGTTGTTGCCGGACTTGACAGCAACAAATAAAGATAAAGAAATGTGTTTTATCTACAGAAAATGACTGACATAGTTTAAAAGCGGAAAAGCGAATAGACATTGATTTACTTACCTAGCAAGATTAGCTAGACAGCTGGCAAGTTACTTCCGTTTCGTACAGTGCATTAGTCGTTTCAACAAAGTTGGAAATCCTCTTCGGGTGGTTTCCGGGGTTATGTGTCGCTTCTTCGACGCCAAAACCAAAGAGAGAAATGTCACTATCCAGACCCAAAAATGTGAGATTAATTCCAGTGAACTTCGATGATTGTTCACGGCTCGAAGCGGAGAACTGTGGTCGTACTCGGCTCTTGCTAACCCTTACTGACAAGAGGCGGAGTCTTTCCCGAAAACTACGCAGAGGGTTTCTGTACAAAATGGCCGCTGATTGGCTGATCTGCCTGTCACTCAACATGACATTAACCCTCTGTTGACAAACAAGTAGAAGGAGTGAATTGATTTGTGTTTTTACTGTGGGTATCATTAAATCTGTGAGCCTGGTATGGTCGATGCCTGGATTTAAGATTAGAATGTTTTAAGAATATGTGAATGAATATAACTGTGAATGAATCAGAAACAGCAAATAATGTGAAATATTTTAAAATTACGTTCCACCTCATTCTTTTAGAGCAGCATGAAAAATTTTAATCATTAATCCTTTATCAGGCATATGACTATTTTTGGTCATTTCTGCACACAGTGACAGTTGCAGTACCGGTGAGAACAGTGAGTCAACAATCTCAGGTCCACTGTGGTCTCCAGGGTCTGTAAGGTCTGCCTCTGCATGAACAGTGAGTGGACCTGCTTTGTACCATGAAGTAATGGTACTAATGTAAGAAATGATGTTCAAAGGAATCATGTGGATGTT
Organism: Ostorhinchus rueppellii; assembly: GCA_030068375.1. Taxonomy (NCBI): domain Eukaryota; kingdom Metazoa; phylum Chordata; class Actinopteri; order Kurtiformes; family Apogonidae; genus Ostorhinchus; species Ostorhinchus rueppellii. The sequence continues at coordinate 2,609,789 of JAQQZY010000020.1, read as the reverse complement.
GATAGGTGTCTGGATCAGCAATTATGTTGTTCTAATCCAGTGTTTCTCAAATTCTAGTGTGGGCCCAGTAGGGGAGGCAGAAAGGCTTGACGGGGCGTGGGGTGGGGCATGGGATCACTCCTGGGTGTGTGTTGTGTTTTTGTTTGTTTGTTTGTTTGTTTTTTAGGTTAGAACAGGTGGAACTAATATTTTATCATTGGAGCACCTTAGACTCCTTTTAGGGAAGTACAACAAATAAATCTACTGTCAGGGTGATCTGACACGAGGCTAGATAAAGAGTTTTGGTTTGGAGAACGGGCAAGAATTTGACTGGAAAATAAAAATGTGCAATGTTTCTGTTTTTGTACAGTTTCTACTTTAAAGTTCTGAGATGTGTAATGTAATGTTTAATGTAATGTAATGTAATCAGTGCAGCCACTGATGTTGATATAATGTTTATCGTTCTTACCAAAATTAGTTTGTTGTTCTAAAAAAGTTAGTTTATTGTCATAGTTGAAAGATAATCGCACATTTCCTATTTTTATATTGTCTTGTTGAGTTTATTTGTATTGTATTTTTATTTTTTAAAAAATGTCAGCCCTGTGATGAACTGGCGACTTGTCCTGGGTGTACCCCACCTTCAACCCTAAGTAGCTGGGATAGGCTCCATGCGACCCCCGTGACCCTAGTGAGGATAAAGCAGGTATAGAAGATGAATGAATGAATGTTTTTTTCAATAAAAGTTATAATTGCACCACTATTATGATATTGCTGGGGTTGAGGGGGGCCTGGAGATTTTTCATCCTCCAAATGGGGGCCCACAGAAAAAATTTGAGAATCACTGATCTAACTGTAATGTTATAAAAGTCATGTTCTAATGTTCTAAAGTACATGTTCCTTTCACATTACAAGTGCTTTTCTTGTATCTTTTATATATTACTTCTTCGATTGATTGATTGATTGATTGATTGATTGATTGATTGATTGATTGATTGATTGATTGATTGATTGATTGATTTTTGCCACCTATGGGTAAGGAACCAGATATAGTAACTTCAGTGACCTTGATTTTTCTGCATGACAATGAAGAATGTTGAAGTCTTTTAATGTCCTTCAGTAACATACTATGGGTGAAATGTTGAATTTGACAGTATTTCTATGAGTTCCATATAAAGGGCTAAAGCTTAAAGCTTGCTCATATTGATGCTGCAGACATCTTCAGTTTGTCTTCAGATATGTAGTCTTTCAATTTATGGGTTTTTACAGACAAAAAAAAAAAATCAGCAGTTTTACAATAAACTGCAACTTTAGTTTATATTTTTATGTATGTGCATGTGTAGATGAACAGTATATATGTATTCATTTTAACTTGTAAATAGTGTACATTCATGATGCTCTTTTGTGTGTTTATTCCTCACTTTTTCTTGTTTTCTCCATTTGCATGTGCTTGAAATAATCAATCAATCAATCAATCAATCAATCAATCAATCAATCAATCAACCAGTCAGTCCCACCCCTTCCAGCTATGCCACATAGGACTTAACTTGAAAAATACTAATGGTACTCAATTGTGAAAGATACATTTTTTGGGGGGATAATTTTTTTTATTTTTTTTTACATCATGATACTATTTACACAAGTGTTTATCAGTTTAAAAATAGTTTTACAAGTCAACAAGGTGGCAGTTTGAGACAAAGATAATAAAAACAAAAAAACAAAACAAAAAACCCCCCCACATATCTAGTTGTCTGTGAAACAGTTCAATAAAATGCATTTCTTGTCACACATAATACACATCATTAACACCAACACAGCCACTACCTTGGTTCATTTTACGTCAGTCTTTAAGAGCGAGGTGAAAAAATATAGTAAGCTGACAGTCACAACTCTGGTCAGTAAAGATAAGGGGACTTCAGCTGATATAGTCAGTGGAAAAAGGGAATTAGAAAACACTGACCACACCAATGTTTGAGGTAAAAGAATGAGTGAAACCACAACAGAATGGACAGAACAACAAAAAATTTAGACATGACTCACAATTTTAGCGGGGCTGGCCACTTTTGCATTTCATTTTCACCTAAATTGGTCAATAATGTGATTATTATTATTATTATTATTATTATTATTATTATTATTATTATTACGTTGTTATTATTACTATTATATTATATACTGTTGCTGCTATTTACTATTTTATACTTCTACTATCAGTAACACTGCCATCATACCATCAGAAGCACACCATCATTTTGCCAATGCACCTTATCCACTTACTTAACTTGTGTTTTTCTAAACACCCTTGTTCCACTCTGTATATATCCTACTT
>JAQQZY010000020.1:2494751-2508307 GCA_030068375.1 Ostorhinchus rueppellii | reverse complement strand
GAGTCCAGGGTGGTCCAGTGCTAAACCATTAGATCCACCTGATACATGTCCTAACCTGAAGAAAAAAAAAAAAAAAACACCAGGGGGAGATCCCATGGCCCCCCTGGCAGGCCTTCATGCCCTCCCAGGGAGGCCCGCCCCACTATTTGAGAAACACTGACTTAAGAGGAGGTTTATACTGAAGAGCAAAAGCAGTAGAAACTAAAACATTTAATAATTAAGCAACTCGGTTTGAGATTTTTTTTTTAATTGTTTTTTCAGGCAGCTTTATCTTATCAGTATTTTTCATCATGTATACAACTTGTATATAGGTAAAGAAAAACTAACAAAAAACATACTCGTACTCATACACGGGAACATTGATAGAAATAACAAAAATATACACAGAAACCTAAAATAGAGTCAATGGGAAATAAGAAGTGTTCTTTCCATTCCATTCTTCCTTTCATTCCTTCCAGAAACTCTTTTCCTCTGTGTAAAATTAACACAGAACATTTAAAGTGTAGCATGAACCAAGGGTTACTGTGGGTCTATATACATGTTACTTTGATCAAGTAAAATCAACTCTAGCCAGTTTTTCCCAATTATTGGTGAATTTGTCTGAATCAAGTCTGACAGAGAAAGTCCTCTTCTTCATCCTTAAGGTGTCATCTATAACCTCTATCCAGTCGTCCATTTTTGGTGCATTCTTTTTTAGCCACTTCCTAGTGATGTTTTTTTTTTTTTACCTGCCACTGACATTATTCTGAATAGATATTTATCCTGTGAATTTGTTTTCCCCTGGTTCTCCTTTCCAAAGTATATGGATTCTAAAGTTCATGGAAATTGGACTTGGAAATTTTTCTCCATGCTCCAGGCAGGTTTTAGTTATTAATATAACATTTTTATGATTAAATAGTGTAACTAGATGAGCAAGACACAAAGTTCAAAAAGCTTTAAGTATTGGATTGCAGAGAAATGAACTGAATTTATTTACACTGATGAGCAGGGGAACTATGTGACCACTAGAGGGAGTAGTGAGCCACTCTACTGGTCTCTGATGGTGAGGAAAACTAACACCACAGGGCCTGGAACCAAAGCCCTGATGAGAACCACTAAGAAACAATGTTTAGGGTAAAAAAAAAAAAAAAGAGACAAAGTGAAGCCCATACAGACCAGTACAATCTCAAGTGGGTCACTAAAATAATAACATAATCAAAGATAAATAATGTCTACTCTAAATTTTTCTCTGAGTTTTAAAATGAAAAAAGAAATTATCCTTTAAAAAGTGTGAATACCGTAAACAACGTGATACTTCTTAACAAAAACAAGTGCAATTTTAACAATATTATGTCTCAGTTTATAATTTACACAGGTGCATTACAACCTACATGTCACAGTGGATCTACAGTCACAGAAAATATTTAATAACAGGCAGAATATTGTTAAAATTTCACTTCTTTTCAGGTATTTCAGGCTGTGTATGTGCATTCAAATTATTCACATTTTTTGTGAAAGGTAAGTTTGTAAATGTAAAACTTGTCATATAACTTTACTTTTTACACTAAAACAAAAAGAAAAATTTTAGTCATTATGTGTTGGTTATGATGCTCATATTTTTACTGGTCTGACCACTTGAGACTGAATTGGTCTGAACGTGAAATCTGAACTAAACTGACTTTGACACCATTCACTGTGACTTCAGTGTAATCTTTGCATTTCACAAATTCATCCGATGAGCCGCTTCTATGACCCTCCTGTTCTCGACAGACGAAACAAATCAATGCACAACACTGGTAAAAGTTAAACAGTTCTTATTAATAATGTTCCCTGTTCGTCACTTAATATTGAAAAGGAACTTTTTCACACAAGATACAAGACATGACAATAATACCAAAGCGACGACTAAAATAATTATACCTTCAACAAAACGATAAGCCAGTGATCCGAAAGTAGGTTTTAACCAGTCAAATAAAGAACTACTCTCCTGGTGAACAGATGTAGCAGTGACATGAAGGTGATTAACTATGTCATAAATCGTCGCGTTGTATTCAGGCACAAAGGTACAGCATTCAGAGCCGATAACAGAACACGTCCCCCCTTGTGCAGATAAAAGAAAATCCAGAGCAGCTCTGTTTTGCAGGGCCAGTAGTCGAACAGAGGCCAGTTCACTGGACATGAGCTGCAGCGCTCTCCCAGTTTCATTCGCTATAGTTTCTATAGCGTGTGACAGATCAGAAATTTGATCTAACGCAGACATGACTCCATAAAAAGGAAGAAGGGGCCCGAGTATGTTCTTTAACTCTGACTGATGATGTGTCCCAAAGATGTCTGAAGCTCCACGTCGCGTTCGATGATGAGGTTTATGTGGCAGCGAGCGGGCCACTCTCATAGCCGGAACGACATACGCCAAACCACAGCGTCCACTGTAATTCACTGGAAGATACGGGTACGCCAGGCTTCCACAGACCCAGTACATCCCAACAGGGGACGAGACGGAGCACATAGCCGTACGATGGGCGAAGGCGTTGAGCCGAGCTGAACCGGCTGCGTCCAAACACTGATGAGGAGCAGCGTTCAGAGACTCAAAGTCCCTTTGGGTTTGTTTTGGGTCCCACTTGTATGCATGAACGCAGTCCGATTGTCCCACAGGGGTTTTCCCATCATTCTCGAGGCACCAAGGGAATGGCTGAGGGATGAGCATTATGGGAACAGGTTTAGGCGTTTGAAGGCATCTATTGCAGTTTCCGTGACCACCGGAGCAGTTAAGGGGCCTCATTGTGGTGATGTTAGGGCAGTCAGGGTGGGAATAAGACTGGGATGTGTGGATGTGCAGGAGGTGGCAGGTGTCGCAGTCCGAGGCCGGCAACGCCATCAGAGGTAGACCTTCTCCGGCTGTGTACGGCATCAGACCGCACACGTAACAGCTGGAATTTGGCTGTATGTGCTGAGCCACTTGCCACGCCATCGTCAGAAAAACATTGATGTCTTCGTCTCTTGCATTCGAGGTTTTCATGTCCAGTGGAGCTCCAGCGCTGGAGTCCACCAGGATCAGGATCAGAAGACAGATGACAAAAGGCATGGATGCATAAAGATGTCACACAGTTAAGCTCCACTTTTTCCAGATTTCTTCAAAATAAAGTCATCAAACCCCAGCTCTGTTCAGCTTCAGAAGAGAGGTCTGAACCTGGAAAATGCATGAAGTGAATTAGGAATGACTGAGCACAACACGACTGGTTTCCACACAAACATAGTATGGGTTTTGGGAGTTAAGGACAATTCTAAGACGAAGACTTTATTTATGAAGGCAATCAGGAAAGTAGCCAGAAAATGTCCTTACCTGTGGTCATCGACTGGAGCTGGGTCTGGAATCCTGCTGTAGATTTTCCTTTCAGGTCTGAAATCTGTTGTGAAATAATGAACATCCAGTTGAGGTTTCTACCCAGCATACCCCTCTTTTAAAGTGCAAACAATCACAGGATCTGCTGAGTTAATCACAAGACCTTGCTCCATCAGAACAGAAAGGGGTTTTAATCATCTCAGAGGGGTCGACAGTCCATGGGTCAGATATGACTCAACTGCACCACCTCCCAAAAAACAACAGTAACCACATATAAACACATAGAAAAGTGCTGTACACTAATATAAAATATAGTTTTCTATAAATAATAAAGATGGTAGTTAAAAATATTGTTTGTGGAAAAAGACAAAGTGGTGAATAAACATCAAAAATCCTTCTACAATCTCTGTAATCCTCACTTTCATTTACAGGAAAATGCAAAGCCCCCCCCAAACAAACACTAGGTTTGCAAAGTTACAGCGACCGCACATACATGTCTCTGTATTTAGACACAACCTAAATATTTACATGTAACAAGTTTCAGGACAAACTAATCTTTACAAACCCAATGGGCTTTATGCACAGCTCCACTACCTCCAGAACTTCAGCCAGCTCCTTTGTTTCCTTCTTTCATTACTGGATGAACTGATTAATCCAGGTGTGTCTGGCCATTTACTGAGGTCAGACACACCTGGATTAATCAGTTCATCCAAGAATGAAAGACAAGAAACACAGGAGTTGGCTGAAGTTCAGGAAGTAGTGGAGCTGTGCATAAAGCCCATTGGTGAATATCTAGTGCGCGCTCCTTTTACACTTAGTGTCGTCTTAACTCTTTTGTTCAGATTTACAGCGTGTCATGTCTGCTTCCAGATGTTAGTCTGTTTTATGTCTTGTCCTGTCACTTCCTGTTTTATTTTGTTAGGTTTCCCTCCTGTGTCATGTCAGTCTTTACTTCCTGCTCCTCGTGTTTTTCCCTCCATTCTTGATTATCCCACCTGTGTCTTGTTACCCAGCTGTTGGTAACTGTCGCTCCTCCCCTTTTGAGTATATAAGCCCTGTGTTCTGTGTCTACTTTGTGTGTTATCAACTAGCTATTTATGTCTGTATGTTCTAGGCCTGGCTTGTTTTTCCTGAGCCTATCTGAGTATCTTTTTCTGTTTTGGACCTATGAGCCTGCCTACTCCCTTTTGGAACTGATGTATGTTGGACTTTGTTTGCTTATGGAGCTCTGCTTTTGCCTAAACCTCACCTGTACTGTTTCCTGATTCGGTTCCTCTGTTTGGATCCCCTCTGTCCTCCTGGTTGTCAACCCCTTGCCTGTCCCTCTCTGCTGTTTCTGGATCACCCCCATGGATATCAGTTGCTTCGGTTTTAATTGAAGACTTTGTGTTTGCGATAAACTGTTTTCCAGCTTAAACCTAAGACTCCATTTCTGCTCTGCATTTGGGTTCACCTCCCAGTTTCCAGTCTGGACAGAGCATTAATTTATGCCAAATGCTCCTTATTATTTAAGCTGCTTTTTCATGGGATCAGAGTTTAACACAATATCTTATTGATTTTTAATATTTTGCATATGATTCCTGCATTTTCTTGTTTTCTTTAAATTTACTAAATTTCTATCACGTATATTTTAAATTCATTACATACTTTGTCAATTTTTTTGTGTAATTCTTTTATTCATTTAGTTGAAACAAAACGGTCTGTATGTCTTTAATTTTTTTTTTTTTTGGCCATACTTAAAGGCAGTTGTCACATGATTAGCATTTCATAAGGGTTTTTTTTTTTTTAATTGAGTAGTACATAAAACATGTGAAAGACATGACAACAAATAAAACAAAACAAAAAGAGATACTGATTACATTATTTGTGAGTGAGAGAGAGGAGAAAGGACAAGAGTTGGTAACAATAAATGATCATAAAAAAAGAAAAAATATGAACATAATAAATCATATTGAACAAAAACACATAACTAAAAAATAACCAATAACACAAATATTAACTGCCAGATAAAGAGTATTGATATAAATTAATAATGTCATGGTTGTATGGGGGGGGTGCTTCTTACAGAGACAAACATCAGTGGTCATTGGTTTTCTGGCAAATTACTGAGTAAAGAAAGAAAGAGAAGAAAAAACTTAAAATGTTTTAAAAATGAGGGGCTGGTTTAGGAAATCAATTTTTTAAAAAGGTTTTAACACTGAGCTCATATTTTGTCTTATGCCCTGGTGGAGACTCTGATGGTGTCCCTATAGGGTTGGTTTTTTTTTTAAAGTTTTTATTTTATTTCATTATTTGAACTTTGTAAATTGATGTCCCTATGGTTAATAAAGGAGTTTTATTTTGTATTATAGCACTACCAGTCAGAGAAAGGGTACTGATATAAATGAATAATGTCGTGGTTGTGTTTGTGCACTACTTACTTGATGATCATTGGTTATTTATATTTTGTAACAGTCATTTAATCCCTTGTTTCTCCTTCATTCTGCTCCATTCCTTTGTTATTCATTTATATTCATTCACTTTTATAGACACTGTGTGCTCATTTCAACTCGGCAAAAACAACAAAACTAAACACGGCCTGAGACTTTTGCCCAATATTTTACCCGAGAATAAAAAAAAAGCGGGTAAAAGACTTAATTTGGTGGAAAAAGGAAGAAACAGCTGCGTTTTTTTCTTCACTGGTTGAACTATGAGACTATATTTGAGCTTGTACATTTCTGTGTGTTTCATCAGAGCAGGCCTTTTATATTTTGCTGTTTGCCAAAGGTGATGAAGCAAGAAGTTATTCACAAGTTTTGATTTCTTTTCTTCTCTTTCAGGCAACGGGGCAACCCTACGAACAATATGCCAAGATGATTTTCATGGAACTAAACGACGCCTGGTCGGAATTTGAGAGTCAAGGACAAAAACCCCTCTACTGAACAAAAAGGGGGAAGAGGAGGCGAGAGGATGTCCCTGCTGGTTCTGTCATCACCTCCGGTCAGCCGCAAACCCATGAACATCTGCCTTTATACCTACTGTACGCTTCGACCCGTGCTTCTTTTCTCAACACACAAACAACCGTCCAGTTGATCTGCTAAGATGACAAAAAGACTCCACTACAGTACGCATACTAACAGCAAAACGGAAAAAAAAGACTCCCAGTAGCGCTAATAATGTACTGTATGTATGTGGTGCAGCATCGTCCGTCCGTGTTGAGTGTCCTTAGCCACAAATCCCACCAATCAAAGCAGAGTCACTGGGATTTTGAGAAAAACAGGAGGTCTTCATTCCGTGGAAACGCATCAAACAGAGGAAACCAGACACCTGAGATAAGAGGAAAACACATCAGGGAGTGAAGGATCGAGAATCAGCTCTACATACAGAGTCTGAGGCACAACAGGCATTTAACAGCCATCCAGCCATTTATCCAGAAGACTTTGACTTTGTGTGTAGATTGGATTCAAATGAACCATATCAGCTTTTTTTTATGCAAATGAATGTTCCTGAAAATATTACATTTAACCCTTAAAGACCTGGAACTAGTTCTGCGGCGACTCCCAAATTCATTTTTCTCTTTCCTAAGTGAGTTATCATCATCTGTTATAATATTATCTTCTGTGCTTTACTTTCCCCCCCTCATGAAAATCAGTTACTTTCATGTTTTGGACTGAACGACCATGTAGATGTGAATTAAAGCTCAGAGTAAATTCAGAGGTTTTTCTATCCAAAGTGACTTTTGCTGCAAAACATATCATTAACTCAGCATAAAAACAAGCATCTACAACCACTGTCGTTTGTCAAACTATGGGTTTTACTGGTGAAGCAGCCTCTGAATTTCCAAAACAGATCCATCTAATACCACTGAAAATCAGATAAATTTAATTTTATCTGAATTATTTAGATGTACTAGCGCTTTAACCCATGGGGAACCACGGGCTCGACATGTGATAGTTTATATTTTATAAGTACTGACATAAAGTTGTTTGGTAAATATTCATTAAAATTCAAACAATTTATATATTAATACTGACATTTAGGGACTAAAGTTAGTAAATGTGTCATTCCTGTTTTTAACTTCATTTCCCATCATGCAGCATGGAACTGTGCTTCTCGTCCATGGGCACCCCAGTGAGGAACTGCTTTCAGCCGTTGACTTCCATATTCCAAAATAACTCATTCATTCATTATCTGAACCGGCTTCATCCTCATATTTTGCTTTTTTTCTTTTGCTCAGACAAGGTATAGTGTTTAGACGTTACCTGCTTTACACTTTCGACTGAGACTCTACTCTTCTTCAGAACAACACGTCAACAGCACGTCCAATGACGCTGTCAAGCAGGTAACATCGAAACACTATACCTTGTCTGAACAGAAGAAAAAAGCAAAATATAATTACACTAACAGAAGACAAAATGAACGTCTTTAGCAGCTTTATCCTCACGAGGGTCACTGGAGCCTGACCCAGCTACTTAATAAAAATAACTAATATCTCCCAAAATATTGGTCCTATCAACTTGCCGTTTTTGCCAGTCTCTTCTTTGACTGTCAATGTGACTTCATTTCCCATCATGCAAAGCTAATGGGATATGCAAGTCTACTTCCTAGCAACGAGAATTGAATTAGTTGCTTCTGACTTAAAGGGAATTTCAAAGATAAAAAGGTATTTAACGTAGAGATGTAGGCACCGAATTGGTCTGTTAAAAATGTCTGGCCGATGTTATCATTAAAAAACAGACATTAATACAAACTAAAACATACACAAAGCAATAAAAAATTCATTTCTACAACTCCATCCATAGAAAGAATGAATTCACATGCAACCATTCACTCTTCCTCCCAGTCCAGTCTGATAGGATTGATAGGATTAGTGGTTAAAAAGTTGTTAAAGATTTTAGCTCAGTAGATGCTTTGGGTCGCCGGCAGCTGTTAAGGTCTTTGAGGGTTAAACTGATACTAAAACTGCTTTCCTTCCAAAACAGGTGATTTAATCAGAGCAAAATGTACAAAAACAAAGCCCTCTGGTTAGACGTCAATGACCATTTACATCGACCTTTACATTTAGTCAATTGTACACAGTTGGAAATAAAACTAATCTCATTTTCATTTAATATATATATATATATATATATATTAAATGAAAATGAGATTACACTATTAAAATACAAGTCTATTTTTAACTCCTCTGCCTTGTGCGGCTCCACATCGACTGGAAACTCAGAGTATTTGTTAAAAAATGAGCACATGAAGCACCGTGGAGCCTCATGCAAACCCATACATGTTTTTTTTTTTGTTTTTTTTTGCTTGATAACAACCAACAAGCTCAGTTAAAGCACAAAAATAAGACAGACAGAAGGGAAGCTATTTTTTCTGTTTATTTTCCAGCTGATTTGATTGTTTTCATACTTTGTGTGTATCAGGGGTGCATTTATCAGCTACTGTATGTAAATCGAAACTGTCCGATTTTGTGGCCGCTATCTTTATCTTGTTTTTTGTTTTTTGTGTTTTTTTTTTTTAAATTCTGCAGAAATCACAAGTAATTACGATCCAAAACTTGTCATTTAGATACTGTACTGAGATCACTGACACCAGAAATTCCAATGCAATAACATGTAAAACGTGCAGCTTCATGAAGGAATTAACGTGTTTTGCTGAATCTCTCACCTCCATATCCTCAATGAAACATTTCTGTCGGATCTAAACACATTTTTCTGTCGTTCTACTGGATCGGTCGATTACTTGATGTCATTTGTTTACCATTTGAGACATATTTTGTCACAGCACTGACACTTTTATTTATAATAATCATGCAGCTTTTGTCTGGATTAATACAAACAGTACATGAGGATTATGGTTGATTTCAGGAGTTGTACAGTGAACTTAAACATCACTCCATGTAAGATCACTACTGTTCTGACTGACTGATTTTTTCTCTGATTGATGGTCTTTTTGTCCTGCCTTTTGGTTCATGGTTTAGTAAAGACATGCGTTTAAAGTATTTATGAAACTGATGGGCCACTGACTAATATATGCAAAAACAACACACTGTACATGTATTGACCGATAAGTAATTCTCAGTCGGATAAAGCCCTTCTTTTAATCCAGATATTCATTTTAAGACTCATAAATAGAGCAGGATTGATGTCATGATGTTTCATTTCTTCTCATCATTTCTACTTCCATGCTTTTAGACTCGTTAACCGTCATGAATCCCTCCATCTTTGTCGAAGCGGAGTGTGTTCTTTTCCAGGATTTGCAGTTTACTCACCTGTGTGAAGACGTCGCCTGAATTCTGACGAGTGGAAACTGAGTCTGAACGCTGTAAAAACTGTCCGAACAGATCAGATGACTCACAGGGCGGTGCCTGACGTAACTCCAGACGGATTTTTAAGAAGGTTACCCCGAAATAGACACTGGGTCTCAGGCTGAAAATGTGGAACTCTGATTTCTTTGGTGACTCACTAGACACAGGAAGTGTGTAGTATGTGCTTCTGTGCTCTATTTACACTGAGAACCTACATGTGAAATAACCCTCATATGCTCCTTCGCTGACTGAACTCTCTATCTGCGATCTTACAGCTAAGTTAAAAGATAACCTCTCTATTGTAGTCGATGGATGTGTGCTGTTTGAAGTTGTGGTACGTATGGAGACGATCCCATTCGGATACAGACTACTGTATGTTCTGTGTTTGCCTGTCTGCTGTTCAAGTATTACTAAATTGTGTAGAATTCTGTTCACGTGTTCCTTTTCAGTTCTGTTTACAGTTACAGGATGTACATAATGATCAAGTGCAGTGCACAAAAATAAATAGTGAACAGAAGGACATAAACACCGCGTCACTTTTTTTTTTTTCCTGTGTATTTGTTCATATTTATTATTAGGGGTGTTGGTTTTGGTTCAGTTTGTTTGTTTGTTTACACTCTAGCAGCAAAATTATTATTGGTTGAATTCACACCAGATTGGGTTCAGAGTTACCAGTGACCCAGGGTAAACGTCATGACATTTTGGAAAAAGCAGGTCAAAGTCTTTTTTCTTCTGTCATTTACTTGTAAAGGGCAGAACATGTAATGTCTATGAAAACATCAATTTACTTTCAATTTACTTCAAACTTGCCACATGTATAAAGGCAATTATATGCTGACATCTGCACATGCACAGACATGATGACATCAGCTGGATTGATGCCAAAATGAGCAACAATACGTGCAAAGGGTGGGGTTTGTTGTGCCTGGAACTGCTGGTTAGCATTCTTTCTCCATTGGAAAATATTACACAGATAGAACAGAACTGCCAATTTAAGCTGAAATATTTTTGTCTAAATTGTAATATCTGCATAGGATGAAGCAGCAGTGTTAAGAGAGGGAAGTTACACACAATTTGATCAAAAATATGACTTTGGGGCAGTTATGCTGTAAGGCCAAGTGTGCAGGAGAGGTTGAATGAGCTCAAATGTTCCTTTTTCATGAGTAATGAACTCAGTGCCTGTAAATATTTGGGAATGGGGACTATTGGGGCCTGCTTCCATGACGGTGGAACTCTCTGTAGACCAGTGGTTCTCAAATCCAGTCCTCATGGCCCAGTGTCCTGCATGCTTTAGATGGTTCCCTCTTCTGGTACACCTGACAGTCGTTATCAGGCTTCTGCAGAGCTTGATGATTGGCTCATCATTTGAATCGGGTGTGCTGGATGAAGGACACGTCTAAAACATGCAGGATACCAGCCCTCGAGGACCAGGATTAGTGACCTGAGTGAGTAAAAGCCACATGTTTGTTCCAGCCGTTCAATGAACCAGCCCATTTTGATGAGTACAACTCCTCATCCAGGTAGATGGAGAATTAGTGGAATCACCAGCGTTCAGTGAACAGGTAGAACTTATACATGCAGGACCTTTACTCTGTGGAGCTGGGACTACCCAACTCTGCCTGTAGACCAGTGTTTCTGAAACTGAAAGGGGGGGGGGCATGGGATCGCTCCTGGGTTGTTGTTTTTTTCTTTCAGGTGAGAACATGTAGCAGGTGGAACTAATGTTATGTCATTGGAGCCCCTTCGACTCGCTTTGGGAACGCACAACAAACACATCTACTGTCATGGTGATCTGACACTAGACTAGACACAGAGTTTAGGTTTGGAGAACAGACAAGGATTTGACTGGAAAAGAAACCTGCAATGTTTGTGTTTTTGCACAGTTTACACTGAACCACACCTGATTCAAATGATGAGCGTATCATCAAGCTCTGCAGAAGAATGATAATGACCATCAGGTGGGCTGGAAGAGGGACACCTTTAAAACATGCAGGATAGTAGCTCTGGAGGACCAGGGTTGGTGACCCCGGGTTTAAAGAATCTAAGAAACAACAAAAAGGAAACAAGAAATGAAGCTGCAGGTAAAATGTCCATGTGCAGGTAGATACTTGGACCAAACTGAGTCAATGTTTTTAAGGAGAATAAAATCAGATTCACTAAACGTCCAAATATGTCACTAACTGCAAAATCTGCAAAACATAAAATCCAAACTATATAATAGAAATGTTCATGTTAGAAACGTGTAACAGCTTGAAATTAACAAGTAAATGTACAACTAAAGTTTTAAATAAATCAGTTTAAACCAAAACAATACTGTTTATAATCCATATTCTAGTCATTTTTATTCATTTTCATTGACAACTTAAGTCTTTTTTTTTTTTTTTTTTGGTCAACTTGATATTTTTTGTTTTGGTAAGTTTAGTAATTTGACTTAATTTTGTTAAAAATTAGACACATAAAGACCGAGTGCTACTTTGGTGGCAGTTCCCTAATTAATTATTTTTTTAGTTGATCACCTTTTTTTAAAAAAAAACCTATGTATTTTTCTGTCTTTTTTTTTTTTTTTTGCTGTAAATCATGTATTTTCCTATGTTTAATTCATACATCACAAAGCTGTTCATTAAAAAATCAGAGTAAATTCCAAGTTAATTTGTCAAAATGAAGGAAAAAGTAGATTTTTCAGAGAAGATATTACTAGAGGAATATAAAATTTAATCCAGAGCAGCATGTAGTTTTGTTTTTTTTTAAATTATGGTTATAGATGGATAACAAGTGAATTTATTTGATTGTATTCAATATAATCTGTTTCACTTTTTAACCACTAGGGGGGAGCACTGTACAGAGCATTTAAACTACACTAGTCCATCCCACAGAACACATGCATTATGCTCATTAGATAACTGATTTTTTTTTTTATGTTTTTGTTTAATTAAAATCAAAAGCAGATAATATTTATAAGTTCTCTCACTCTGTCACGTGTAAGTACTTGTTTATTCTTCAGATGCTTTAGCTTATTATAATTTCAGTTTTTCCCTTTAAATTTTTTTTTTTTTTTAAGTTTAGAGATGATAACTTTAGTTTCAGCAGGGCACGAATCTCTGGCCAGTGACCACAGGTTTTAATAATGTGCTGCCTCTCACTGCTTTGATCTGAACTCCCCTCATATGTAACTAGTTAGGGGTGGGAAAGTTTCCCCTTGGGGTCCAGATCCGGGAAGAACAAGACTGCAGTTTCAGTGTTTGACTCTCCAGAAGGAAATTTGGGATAATTGAAAATAACCCCCTCGATGAGTGATTCATTCGAAGGTTAGCGCTGCGCTCTTCAGTTTTTCCCTGGTCTGGGTGCGCTCTGCTGACGCACTTCCTGACAGAATCGGGGCTGATGGATGACGACCATTAGCACAGGCTCATGTTTTATTTGTCACACAACTGTACCCTGCACCATTAAGCACAAGTATTAATAGTGGATGTCAACAAATAGTAAGAGTCACATCCACACTGTGATTCTAATGAGGAGAAGCTGATATTCTGTTATGTAAGATTGAATTCACATATCTATAGTGAAGGGATGCAAATGTTGATCAATCCCAGCAGACCAGGATAGGAACAGTTTTTTAACATTAACCCAGAAAGAGCCAGTGCTGCTTCTGTGGCTATTCCTAAACGATTCTTTTCTCTGTATTGAACCTTTCTCAAGTGATTTATCACCATTTATTGTAGACCAGTGAAGTAATAACAGTAAAAAAACAAGTAAAATTACATTATTTTTACTTTTAAAAATGTGAAGAACATGAACAAACAGGAATCTCCTGAAATATCTGAAGAAAAATAAATGCAATTTTAAGAATATTCTGCTTCAGTTTATCATTTACACATGTTCATTACGATAGATAGATAGATAGATAGATAGATAGATAGATAGATAGATAGATAGATAGATAGATAGATAGATAGA
>JAQQZY010000020.1:2452931-2466942 GCA_030068375.1 Ostorhinchus rueppellii | reverse complement strand
CTGCTCTCGATGTGATTCGTTGAAGTAGGACGGCATTCAAAATGACAAGGCAAGTGGTTTCTCCAATCAGGGCGAATCAGGGCCACAATTGGCTGCAGTCTGAACGTAGCCATAGTTGTACAGACACGTTCTAGTTTTATCCATGACTTGTGATTTTGCATACTTTACCATCCTCTTCATCTTCCTTTCATGTCCTGCAGTGAAACCTCACCCTCCCACTGACGTGAAGGCGGTGAGTTGGAGCAGTGGCGTCCTGGCGGTCACATGGACGCCTCCGCCTCTGCCGGTTGAAGGGCTTCAGTGTCAGTTTCGGTATCATTCACCGTCCACTGTGACAGCTCAGCCCGAGTGGAAGGTCAGTTAAACACAGACATCAGTTAAAACCAAGGAAGGTCAGGGCGTGACTGACAAAACTGCAGAACTTATGTTAATGTTGAGTTTGAATAGAACCGAATATGTTTAGTTTAATTTGACAGTTCTACACAAAATATCTTTACAACATAACTTAAAAGCATCTACAAATGTGAGACAATATCCTCACTGGCTTCATTTTCTGTTTAAATACATTTATTTCAATTTTCCTTCTCATTCACAACAGCATCTTTACCTTTTACCTCAAGTTATTTTTCTATTCCTCGGTCCGTTAAAGCCCCAGGAGACTGAACTAGTTTACCTGCTGATATTAGAGTCATGTCATTGTTTGATACGTGGAAAGTTTTATTTATTTGTTTAACAGGCACATTGTACATTGAATCACATTGCTGTAAATGCACCAGAGTTAAGACTAATGACTATTTTTCATCTGCAGTCCCTGGACAGATGTGAAATTGTCACTAAAAAGTAGCACAAAGTTATAAAAGTGCAATTTAAAAAAAAGAATATAAATTTGAAACACAAATGTACGATCCAAAAATGTACAATTAATTACACATCAGACAGTAACTAAGTAAAAAAAAAAAAGTTAAAAGACTCTTTGGACTTGATGATGGCAGCTCCAATTATTAATGTACCAGTATGTTAGATGTGTTGTTGCTTTTTAAGTCATTCTTTGTAAAGTGATTTCTGGGGTTAAAGGGCCAGATAAAATAAGACTAGCCTTCTGTCTGCTCCCTTTCATTCTAGTATGGAGAACATTTGTATTTCTCTTAAATAGTTTTTTTATTTTACAATGAATGAAATAAAGAATAAAATAATAAAATGAAAAATGAAATGAAATGTATTTTCAACTCATTATAGATGTCAGTCCTCTGATATCCACTGGAATAGAGTTCTACCGTGTGCAACTGTAGCTGCAGTTGTTGGTCAGTAACAGAAAAGAAAAAGGTAGACAGAGGGAGGTGGCCGAGGAATGTTAGATGTTTCCCAAGGAAATTCCTCGTCCTCCAGTGAAACGGGGCAGGAAACCAAGAGAATATTGACGCATTGGAGGCAGAATGTGGGAAAGATAAAGACAGACCAGGAACAATAGTGTTGATCCATTAGGTGAGTTCAGTTTAGTTTACTTTACTTTACTTTATTTTACTTTAGAGCACACACATTGAGAATAAAGAACAGGAGCCAGATCAAACCTACCAATAGAAACTCTTCTCTCATCCATCAGCATAGGTCCCGCCCATGAAGTGCAGACTTTTGAAGTTGCAAACAAAGAGGAGTGATTTTTGAGCAAGTTTTTAACTCGTAAGCAAAAAGGACTGATCGATAAGCAAAACGATCTTTTTAAAAATGTTATTGCTACTACTTGTTTTTGCTCTCAAATCTCTTTTTTGGTTGCAAATCTATTCTTTTTAAATGCAAATGTATTGTTTTTGATTGAAACTAATTTCTCTCCATATGTTAGTGTTTGTCACAGATGTTACCAACTCTCAAAAACAACAACTTACATCCTTATTTGTTATTTTCTAATAAACAAACGTCAGGTCCAGGACTCAGCTGGTTAAAAATAAATCCATTTTAACGTCTCCATCAGTGACCGGATTCACTGGCATGTTTTAAGGGGTCGCTTTGACATGAGCTGCTATCAGATTATGTTCCTTTCTTTATGATTAAACAAATTCCCCTGGAAATTGATGTGCACACAATCACAAACTTTCAATTGAAAATGACTGATTTGTGATGGGGTTAAATTGGGCAGACAGATGAACCAGATGGGTACCACACAGATGACATATGTTTTTAATTAGTTTTCTGTCCTTTATATAATTGTAATTACAATGTCATGGCTGCAGATCCAGAATCCAGTGTGGGATCCGTGGGCGGAGGCTTCAGTACCAGACATGTGTCAAGTGTATGTGGTCCAAGTACGCTGCATACACACCAACGGCACCGGCTACTGGAGCGACTGGAGTGAAAGTGTGTATTCTGCTCCCCAAAACAGCAGAGGTACAGAACTGAACACCCATCACCTGTCACTAACCTTTGAAAACAATGACATCCTCGGCATATTGTTGAAATCCTGATGTGCGACCTTCTGATTTTAGCTCTAATGGAAAATGTCACAGAAGTGAAAGCTGTCATGTGATTGTGTATCTCCCCGTCAGCTCCAGAGCATGGGCCTGATTTCTGGAGAATACTTCAGGATGATCCATACCAGAACCAGACTAATGTCATTCTGCTGTTTGGGGTACGTGGCTTCAAACTCTTATCTTTTTTTTTGTCTCATCATTTATTATAATAGTATCCTCTGTATTTTGCATTTTGCTATGAAAATCAGGTATTTTCCTTTATTTTACTTACAGATGATGTAGATGTTCATAAAAGCTCTGAGTAAATTCAAAGGTTGTTTGATCAAATCAGAAACAATTAGGGAAAGTGACTTTTTCAACAAAATATATCATTAGTTGAACATAAAAAAAGTGTGTCCATCCACTGTCATTGATCCAACTCCATGGGTTTTACTGGTGAATCAATGCTGTAGAAGATGATAGTGTTTCCATGGTAACTACTGAGCCTCTGAACATCCAAATGGGTCATATCTGATGACCATGAAAAGACGACAAACTGCATTTTTCTTGAATTATTTACATGTATCGATGTAGTGGTTATTAAACATTTTAGATCAGTAGAAGCTTTTGGTTGACAGTGGATATTTGGGTCTGTATGAGTTAAACATCTACTGATCTAAAATGTTTGATAACTTTTCAACCTCTACATCAATACGTGTCAATAATTAAGGTAAAATGCTTGTTGGATTTTCACAACAATGAAGTAAAAATGATCCCCGCTTACATTGGACACTCAAAAAAAAAAAAGCACTCAAAACTCTGTAGTATGCTACCCAGGCATACTACTCACCATGTGACCACTGTTCTTCCACAGACTAGAAGAAGCTGTAAGTGTTGAATGACTGTATAATGCACAAGCACAAAGCAGAGCATGACGTCAGCATTTACACTGTAGCATAGTTTCAATCTTAGGTAATCTAAAATGATATTTTTATGTAAAACAGACAAAACATTCATATTTCATCCTAAATCTGTTGTGTAAACACAATTGCAGTTTCTCAGTTTTTCAGCGGTGCCAAATTTGACCCATTGATTCACCAATAAAACCCATGTAGAATAGATAGCCTGGAAGACACACATGGAACTCATTTACATAGTCAGTCATTTAAATATAAGACAATAACTGCTTCTCATTCAAAAATCCAAAACACAGAGGAGAATATTATAATAAATGGTGATAAATGACTTAGGAAAGGTCAAAAGGTGTAGAAATTGCTCCTCAGTTTACAGTCCCTACAGATACATTTTTGTTTACATTTTGCCGTCAGGCATTGATGAATAATGAACAATATTTGGATGCTAGATTCTGTGAGGGGGCTAAAAGTGCTGGTAGCAGTGATACAACACCACAACATTGGTGTGTTAGGATTTGGGAATTTTTGCAGCATTAAGTAGACAGAGGGTGTAAAAGGAAAATGACATATAATTATCTTTTTTTAAACCAGATTACATATCTAATGAATGAAAATATCAGCCTTACAGCTTTCATAAGCCACCCAAAATCATGCATTCACTATTATAAGTATAAAAGTAAAGAGAGAAACTGTATCTTCCACTGCATCCAGAAAAGTTGGATGTGTGTTACGAAGAGTGTCGTTGAAAATAATTGTCTTCTTTTCTCCAGAATCTTCTGATATCAGAGCAGTCGTACTGTGTGGATGGATTCATAGTCCAGCATCAGCTCCTGAATGGTTCAGAGATAAGCAACCGGATCAAGCGGAAGTCCTCCTACAGCTTTGAGTGGAACCAGGAGGTCCAGACCGTGACTGTGGAGGCCTACAACAGCCTGGGGAGCTCCGCTAACAACTTCAACATGACGCTGGATAATCAACTCAAACGTGAGTAGAGTAGAGTAAAGTAGAGGAACATGAGTAGAGTAGAGTAGAGTAGAGTAGAGTAGAGTAGAGTAGAGTAGAGTAGAGTAGAGTAACATGAGTAGAGTAGAGTAGAGTAACATGAGTAGGGTAGAGTGAAGTAACTAGAGTAGAGTCACATGAGTAGAGTAATATGAGATGAGTAGAGTAGAGTAACATGAGTAGGGTAGAGTGAAGTAACTAGAGTAGAGTAACATGAGTAGAGGAGAGTAACATGAGTAGAGTAACATGAGATGAGTAGAGGAGAGTAACATGAGTAGAGTAACATGAGATGAGTAGAGTAGAGTAACATGAGTAGAGGAGAGTAACATGAGTAGAGTAACATGAGATGAGTAGAGTAACATGAGTAGGGTAGAGTGAAGTAACTAGAGTAGAGTAACATGAGTAGAGTAACATGAGTAGAGTAAGATGAGATGAGTAGAGTAGAGTAACATGAGTAGAGTAACATGAGATGAGTAGAGGAGAGTAACATGAGTAGAGTAGAGTAACATGAGTAGAGTAACATGAGATGAGTAGAGTAGAGTAACATGAGTAGGGTAGAGTGAAGTAACATGAGTAGAGTAACATGAGTAGAGTAATATGAGTAGAGTAACATGAGTAGAGTAGAGTAGAGTAACATGAGTAGAGTAACATGAGATGAGTAGAGTAGAGTAACATGAGTAGGGTAAAGTGAAGTAACTAGAGTAGAGTAACATGAGTAGAGTAACATGAGATGAGTAGAGTAGAGTAACAGGAGATGAGTAGAGTAACATGAGTAGGGTAGAGTGAAGTAACGAGAGTAAAGGAACATGAGTAGGGTAGAGTGAAGTAACGAGAGTAAAGGAACATGAGTAGGGTAGAGTGAAGTAACAAGAGTAAAGGAACATGAGTAGGGTAGAGTAGAGTAACTAGAGTAGAGTAGGGTAGAGTAGATCTTCATTGGCACTGTTACAGGAACAAAGAAAATCAAAATATACAAAATTATACTGAAAAATATTGACAGTATACAAAAACTACAAAGAAATACTAAAATATACTAAAAGCTAACTCTGTACTCCAGATAAAAGGAAGTATATATAACGTATAAGGATGCATACAGGTACCAAAGGATACATACAAGGTCAAATTAAAAACAAGTTGCAAGTAGAAAAGGGTGAAAAAAGTTTTATAGATGCATGTTTTCATTAAGAAAACACACAATATTTAACATTTTCCCTCCTCATACATGTGTAGTGAATATAATCTACTATTAACATGTATAAAAAGTTGATGTCTGTGCTCAGTGGATCTACTTTTTTCTCAGTATTACTGTGTTCTGGTCCTACAGAAGACAGCTTTTTTTTTGTAGCTTTTTACATAAAACAGAAAAACTTCACCTGATTTGTGTTTCTCAGAATGAGTTAAATCAGTTAAAGAGAAAACAGATTCACAGCAGTTAGACACTGAGCCACTTATCAAGAAACAAGCCAAGTACTTTCAGGTTTCAGAGTTGTGATCAAATAGGTTTTCAATCTGTTTTACATTGTAGATGCGTTAAAAATCAGATGACTGTGCACATGTACCAGAAACAAACAACTGCCCTCTCTAAGTATTTGCAGTTGTGTTTGTCCCATCTGTTTTTCTGTTTTTATCAGACTCTTTGTAATGCATTGGACTTGTTTTTGTGATTTTAAACTCTGCTCACACTGTTATTTTCTTATTATATTTGATTATTTTCAGTTTATCCCTAAAATGTGTGATGGAAAAATGCCAATTTTCTCATGTAAAATATTAATCTCTGAGAGCCTCTGAAAGCCCCAAATACAGACCTGCAGCCATTAGCTCTAGAGAGGTAAGTAATATAGTGTTAGCATCCATCGAACCGAAGCAGCTAGGTTCATAATGGAGCCATAAATAATGCATAGAAAGATCATTGTTCGAGTAACAACGGGGTCAAAATACATTTCTGTGATGATGGTTTGTTAAGTGGAGTCATCGTTAAGAGTAAGCATGATGCACTGCCATTAAAACAGGCTGAGTCACTGAAAACAACAGATAATAATGTCAGATTTGGTGTTCTGCTGCGCAACATAACTATTTAAGTTCATTTTAACCCTCCACCAAAGAAACGGTGAGCTGCTAAAGGTGATGGTGGAGAACAAAACCAGTTTAAAGGACAGTAAACACTGTACATACATGATGCAGACAAACAGCAGTCCAAAAAGTTTCTAACAGACAAATGTAAATGTAACACTTATATCATGTTTCCTCTACCTGCTCATGGTCAAAGTCTGAAGGTTTGTAGTTTTAAAGCCAGTATGTTTGGATTTTGGATGGACGTGTAAATGAAAGGTAAAGAACATGTAAAGCAAAGAAAGTCCTGACATTGTTTTACAGTCGGTGGTGAAAGACAGGGTTTTTCATCCGGTTTGAGTCATGCCATTATTTACACATATAACGTGGTATTTGTTGGTTTAAAGGGCTCATATTTATCTAAACCCACTTTGATTCTTTGGTTCATTTCTTTGTGTATTTGGACCCTAATAGTTCAGACAGTTTGAAATTGAACTATCTTTATATTCCTTTTGGCAAAAATGAAGTGGATTTCTACAACCTGTGTTCATTCCTGCTTAATTTGTTATGCTTTATAACTAGTTACATCACAACATTTGCACATATAAGGTCCAGACTTCAGACCAACATTTCTCCAGTTCAACAGAATTATTTATCAGCAGCAGTGGTTGGAGTAAAAACTGAAAATATATCCAAACGTCGAGCCCATTACCTAAAATGTTCAGAGCAGCACAGTCAACAACCTGCAGGGGGCGGGGCCTGAAGTGGCTCATGTGCATTTAAAGGGCCAGCACTCCAAACCACTTTTCTGGTGTCATTACTCAGAAATAGGGTTGAAGATGGACCTGTGGAGTTGAATGAATGAAGAATTCAGACCCAAGCAGAGCATTTACAGTTTTTGGAGACCACAAGGAAATTATTTAAAATGCATAATTCCATTTAAAAAAGCAAAATATCACTCCTTTAAAGGATAATTTTACAAATCAAGAAAGTTGCATTTTGTGGTAAAACTTCAACATCACCAGACTTGCACTGATTTTCACCTATTTTCATATTTTTTCACCTCCCTCTGCAGGAACAAGGTGAACTGGGTAATGAGCATTTTGGTGTTGATGAGGTGCAGTCCTCTGAGCTGATAACACAAAACTACCTTACTATCATTACCACAAATTGTGACTTGCATGACCTTAAACTTTAAATCGACAAATATCATATGTAGAAATGTTGGCACCATTCACACATAACCAAAAATATTTCTCACTGATGATCACTGTTTATATTTATTCCAGAGTAAAAGACCATGCAGATCACTGAAAATGGCAATGATCATTTTATTGTGATGATCCACAATCTGTAGTTGTTGTGAATTAGCAAAAAGTTCCAACTTGCAGGGGCTTCCATTCAGAGTTCAAGCACCCATAAAATTGAAAAAAATAAATGAATGAATGAGAGTCTGTTTTTTTTCACTAACATAATCATAATTCAGAGATTTGGAATTAAATTGTTTCATCACCATAATGTTAATGTTTGCTACTATAATCTGCACTTTTTAGTTTGTTTTAATTTTATTTATTTAAGACTCAAATCTCAACTAAAACAAGCCCCAGAGCCAACAGTTTTGTATTGTAACTGCTCCTTCTTGTGTTTTTGCTTTCTTTTCTCCACTGCAGGTCGCTGTTTGCGTTCTTTCCGTGTGCTGGTCATCAACAGCACCTGTGTGTCTTTGTCCTGGACTCTGCTGGACAACAGCTCCGTCCCTCTGTTTATGGTGGTCCAGTGGTCTCCACAGAAACAACAGGACCCTGAACATCTCAAAGGCCAGAGTGGAGACACATGGGTGAGGCTTCAGCACACGGAGCATCCGGTCTATATACGAGGTAACGTCCTTTCCTTTATCAGAAACATTTACCAGTGAACAAACACAAGGACGACATCACCTCTGAGCTCCTTGTGATCTGTCGCCTCAGGTGATTTTTTTGCCTCCGAGGAGTACGACTTCTACTTATACCCTGTGTTTGCTGATGGTGAAGGCGAGCCTGTGGTCACTAGAGGTATGGAGTTGGTATTTTAGTCCTATTGAGTCTTTCAGGTTGATTTTTTTAGATGAGATTTTTACTTTTATTTTGAGATTCTTTAGCTGAGTTTTCATGAACAGTTGCAGGAAAAGAAATATCAGACCATCAAAAGTCATCAAAAACAATGGTTATGCAAACAAGTCCTAACTTCTGTGTGTATCATGTGACTAAACCAGACAGAAAAGAAAACATGGGATGTCTAAAAGCACTGTTTTTGTCAGTAAAATGACAGATATTAATGCAAGAACTGAAGTGATTTTGGTTATTATCAAGAAAACATGGAAAATGAATAGATATCAACTCTGAAATTTAATTCCTATGAGCTATTTTGGTTGTTATTATCATATTTGTCCAAACAAATGGACCTTTAGTTGTACCGGGTATTAAAATGAACAAGAAATTGAAGAAAACAAGGAATGGTCTAATATTTTTTTCTGTGACTATATGCTTTTGTGTTCATTTTAGTTTCTCGTGTATCATGAAGAAAGCCTTAATTTAATTAATTTGATGAGTGAAACGATTGTTTAGTTAAGTTCCTTTTCATGCAGAATCAGGTTGCTCTTGTGTAACATGACTCAGTGGTATTCCTTTAACCCTTAAAGACCTAAGAACTGTTTCTGTGACTTTTCTCCCCATTTAGTTTTACTTTGTTAATTTATTATTACAAGAGAAATGAAACAGATGAGGCGAACCCAGACAAGTACGAAAAATACAAAATTATACCTGGAACTAAATTACAATTAAGTTAAAAAATACTTAGCTACAGTAGTTTTTAAATGACCTTAACTCAATAGCTGCAATACCAATAAATACCAATAAAACAACACTACAATTCATTATAATATTATCGTCTGCATTTGTATTTTCAGTGAAAATCAGGTATTTTCCTTTATTTAGTTTTTATGTAGATATTCAGAGTTAATTCAAAGCTTATTATATCAAAATAGAAAAAAAATGAAGAAAAATTGACTACAACCATGTCATTTGTTAAATGACATGGGTTTTATTGAATTCATGTTTCAACATTCACTGAACATCCAAAAAAATGCACATCTGATGACACTGAAAAGCTGAGAAAGTGAAATCATTTCAGTGTATTGGTCGGATTAGTGGTTGAGAACATGTTCGATCCGTAGATGCTCTGTGTGTTTAGGTCTTTGAGGGTTAACACACAGTATTTAGCACCAGGAGCTGAATGAAACGTGAAACTTACAACCAAAACCCTTCTTGTTTTTACCTGCATTTCTATTTAGTTTTAATTTTGTGTTGCATTGCACTTTAGTTTTATTAAATGTACGTATTCATGTCCTTTTTGTTAGCAGTGTTTGTCATTGTTTTTGTCACTATAACCCTCATAGGCACCAGTTTTCAGTGTTGTGTTAGTTTTTCAACCTCAGTGTGCCTGCACAGATGGTTTATGGTCCTTTTATTTCGTACTTAATCATAGGTGTGATGTTTTTCTTTCTCCAGCTGCCAGAGGAGACCCCGCCGCCTACATGATGCTGATGATCATCTCCTTTCTTTCCATTGTGTTGTTGGTCACCCTTGTCCTCTCTCAAAACCAGTAAGGCTTCCTGTTTCACACATCCTGCTGTTTCCTTTCTTATTTAATCTTATTTGTGAATGTAACTCTGCATGCAACCTGCTAGAGATGATAAATGATGTTGATCTCTGGAACTCTGTCTAATCACACGAGCAGAGATGGCAGCTTGAAGAATGAGCAGTTTGACATTTACCAGGTCACAGGAGTGAAATTACACTTGATGTTATCTAATGGCACATGGAGGGAAGGAGACCGGAGAGAAAGAGAAAAGGGAAATAGATCATTTATCCACAGACATGCAAACGAACAACCTGCTGTATTTTATTCCCAGGATGAAAAAGTTTGTGTGGAAGGATGTGCCCAACCCAAACAAGTGCTCCTGGGCCAAAGGACTCGACCTCAAAAAGGTAAAGACGTTATAAAATGATGACTTGATAATAATCACATTTGCATGATGTTGGTTAATCCCTTGCTTCCACCTACTTCTGATGTTTTTGCTCTGCCAAGATATTACAGCGCTATCAGTTTTTTCATCTAATTCTTGGCAAGAAACTTAACAGGTAGATTAAAAATATCAAACAGTATGTCTTGATACAGAGTCCAAATCCTGGATCTAGGTCATTGTTATACTCCTGAGTTTGGCATTGGTACAATCCAATTACTCAGTTATAAATTTGGAAGCACCTGACTTGAGCATTTCCATTGTATGCAGCTATGAACTCTTACTATTTTACAGTTTCGTGTCAA
Organism: Ostorhinchus rueppellii; assembly: GCA_030068375.1. Classification (NCBI taxonomy): domain Eukaryota; kingdom Metazoa; phylum Chordata; class Actinopteri; order Kurtiformes; family Apogonidae; genus Ostorhinchus; species Ostorhinchus rueppellii. The sequence continues at coordinate 2,456,171 of JAQQZY010000020.1, read as the reverse complement.
TTACTTTAAATGTAGTTGCTAATTTTAGAGGTTAGAGCAGCGTTTTTCAACACTGGGGTCACCTGGAATTCAAATGAAATCGCCTTAAAATTCTAGCAATCGATTAAAAAAAAACAACCTAAAAACATATGGTGAGTTGAGAGAGACAATCACACTACGTAACAGATAAGAGAAACTGTGAAGCTGAAACTGAAGCGCTGTGGTACTGTCTGTCTGTCAAATGTTCATTGTGGTTGGTTTCAGATGCTGCGGCTCTTCCGTGATTCATAGTTTGAGTTATTGTTTGTTCAGTATTAATTTTCAGCCGTGGACTTCCGATGACACCATGTTGAGGAAGACAGGGTGAAACGATAGCTCCTAAAGATTCTAATTAAAACTAATTCTCTGAGACAATACGACCAACAGAAAGTGTACCGAACTCAAGCAAACTTGATGAGGAATGTTAACAAAAAAAAAGATGGAGAAGAAACTAGAGTCTAACAAAAAAGATGATCCAAATATTGGGGATATGGATGCGGCGAAGCTGGACTGACTGTACATATCCTGACCAAGGAAAATCAAATTCCTACTTTGTGCAGTAATCTGAACCTGGCTTTTCTGCCTCCATCCATAATAATATACATTATATAGACTAAATGTGTTTAAAACTAACATTTATTTGCAACATAGTATAGCAAACTATTACATAATCAAAAACTAATTAATTTTATCAAAAAAAAAAGTCTCTGTTGCAAATGTTTAAGGTTGAAAATGTTGGGAACCACTTGGTTACAAGTAACTTTGGAGACTGTAAACAGCTGCTGGTTGTGATGTTACATCTGACACTCAAGCCCCAAAGCCTGTATCGAGCAAAGGGGGCGTGTCCAAATGAAGCCTGTCTCGTTTGACCTCTGTTTGCGTCTTCCTCTACAGGCCGACACATTCGACCACCTGTTTGGACCCCAGGATGCCCTCCCAGCCTGGCCACTGCTCCTTCCACCGGAAAACATTTCTACAGTTGTCATCGTGGACAAATCCGACCTCTCAGCTCTGACCACGGCCCTGGTCCAACCCCTGACCCCTGACCCTACCACTGCTGCAACTATCTCCAATCTGTCAGAGTTTGATCCTGAGGTCGACCAAACGCAGCCCGTTGAAACTGAAGAGATTCTGCTCGGAGCTCCTTCCTTAACCCTAAATGCAGAAAGAAGAACTTCAGCCCCGAGGATGGATGAGGTACTGCCTGCCTTCAACGACAGCTCTGCTCAGTCTTCAGTCACATACGCCACGGTGCTGCTCTCTGGTCCGAAGCAGGAGCAGAGTTATAAGGACGGCAGTGGCAGCAGCTCCAGCGATGAGGGCAACTTCTCCGCCAACAACTCTGATATTTCTGGATCTTTTCACGCCGGCTTGTGGGAGCTGGAAAGCTTTAGGGGTGGGGAGATGGACGACCCACGACACTCCAGCTCCTACAACTCTGTGGAGGACCTCTCAGAAGAAGATGAAGAGGTGAGACAAAAGAAATTGTATTATATAGGGATGGGCTGTCCACCAGAGGAGATTGAGGACGAGGAAGAGCAGAGCGAAGAGGAGACCAAACCTGAACTGTTGAAAAGTGTGGTTTTGAAAAGAGAGGACTGTTCACAACCTTTACTATGCCCGCAGAATTCGGCAGATCCGGGTGAGGTGCTGTCGCCATCGTCATGTGGCTTTCCCGTCCCGTATCTGCCTCAGTTCAGGACTGTTTCATACACAAGGCAACTCACAAGTCACTCACAAGAAAGCGAACCCCAACTGTGACTCTAACGCCACCTGCATTCACGTAAAAATCTGCCATCAAACGCATTGTGTTCTGTGTGCATCATGTAACGTGCGTCATGATTCAGCACCGATTTGCATCTTTCCTGCAGACACAGTGAGGCGTGAAGCTGAAAAGGGTAAAAAAATACCTCGACTCGACTGATGTATGACTCTGAATTTACACTCATCAGTGCTGCTATTGTGTTCTGTTAGAGGAGATCAGGAGGGCACAGGCCTCATTTGAAGGCATTTCTTTCTTTAGGGGTTTAACACACACTCTGCTGTGCCACAGGACTCCTCTGCTGTTATGCAGAACAGACTAATGAGGTTGCATGAGCTGACAAAACTGAGCTCACACTGATTTTTACAAGGGTCACCAGTTCAGTAGAAGAATTAAGAGGTAATGGTCATGAAGCACAGGAAGTAGAGTGTGTACAAGCACCTTCAGGTCAGCAGGGAGAAGCTAAAACCAGTGTCATGGCAGGGTTCTCCCCAGAAATGTATAGTATCCTGGCGCGCCCCCCCACACACGTGTGACCTTGTGTGCGCCCGGCACACGAGGTCGTTTTTCTGGCTGCTCCTCCTCGGCTACATGGGCCGTGGTCACCGCCAAGGACGCAACAAAAAATGCAGAGATCGTTCTCTGATCATCAGGCCTCGTTTAACGCTTGTATTTGTCATGGTTTGTGTCGTCTGGATGTAAACAGGAAGTGAGTTTACGTGTGGTCAGATCCCAACCAATAAGAGTGCTTGATTTAATGCATTACATCATATCCAACCAATGGGAAGAAAGTCTCACGCTAAAACCTCGCGATAGACGCAACTCTGCAAGATTTCAAAGGAAAAACATCATGGTGCTGGTAAAGAAAGCGCGTACCTGCAAACCTGATGGATGTTGGGAGATTTTAGCAAAATTATCATGGGGAAAATAGAAAAAAAATGTCCTAAATTTGAAAATGATTATACTGGCGCTGAGCTAGCAGTATACTGGCACAGTGCCGTTGTTCCACCATCTGGGGAGAACCCTGTATGGTATCTGGGGGGGGGGGTCTAATGCCTAATGCTCCATTGTTATACACACACTCTGTACACAATATAACTTAATGGATGCAAGTCAAGGCAATCAACTCGCCTGTACGTGCTTTATACACATCAACCATGATAATATGCTGAACAGAAACACCACTCACACAGCTATACGACAGCTACAGTGTGTCCTGTAAGGTTTTCCCATACAACATTTGTTTGTGGATTGTGGACCATCTCCAACATAAACGCCTCATTACTGAAACAACCGGGTATTTATTCACAAAATTAGTGCAAGAGTAACAGTATTTTTCTGTATTAAAGTTTGTGAATAAATACTTTGACTGTGGATCATACGTTTTAAAGGCTCATATTTATCTAAACCCACTTTTATTAGTCTGTGGTTCATTTATTTGTGTATTTGGACCCTAATAG
>JAQQZY010000020.1:2413256-2424506 GCA_030068375.1 Ostorhinchus rueppellii | reverse complement strand
AGAAGATGATGGTGTTTCCATGGTAACTACGGAGCCTCTGAACGTCCAAATGGGTCATATCTGATGACCATGAAAAGCTGATAAACTGAATTTTATCAGATTTATTTAAATGTATGGATATGACTAGAGGTACAAAAATATGCTATTGTAGATTATCTGTGATGGTTAATGTCATTTGGTTTTGAAATGTTGATGTAAGTTTATATGATGATATTTGTAGGGAGGTAAGGCTTCCTTTGGTTTGTTAATGGTCAAACTATTAATTAAACATATTTCCTTTATATGTATACATGTGCACACCAACACTGACTTTTTCACCATGTCCTGCACAAGTTATGACAGAAAAGATCAAGATTTGTTTTTTTTTTTTTTTAATGAATCAAAATCTGCACATTTTCGTATTAAACCTCAGTTGTTACAAACTCTCTGTAGGTGGACGATTGAAAACTGGAAAAAAAAACAAAAAACTTTTGTTGTTGCGAAAATCATGTACATATTGACTAAAAAGTGATGGGGTGGGGTATTCTGTAAGTTTAGACAAGATGTTGCTCACACACACAGAGTTCAGTGTGAATGAAGCCTCTTTTTTCCATAATTTTAAACCAGTCAAAGGTGTTTTTTTTACTGCCTTGCATCTTTGCATTTTTACTATGTAATCTCCTCCATCTGATCTATTAATGTTAAGTTGTATTATAAACCAATAGTAGTGACTGTTAACTTGTTCCTTGGCACCTAAAAACATAATTTATCAAGTTAAATAATTCCAAAATGAAAGTTAATATTCTGACAACATTCATGTTCAGCTGTCATCTCAGGAGCGCTGCTGCACTCACTGCTCCTACCACGGCAGTAAACAGAGTTTTATGACGCCACTGAAGCCGAGGCCCACTCTGTCTCATCGCCATGGTAACGATGTCGACATCCACTCATCTATGTAATCATGCTGTTTGACTTGTGCCCAGAATAGCCCGGGGTGACTTGCACCTGAAGCCAAGGCAAACACGTCACACAGTGGGCATCTGATAAATCCTGCATCACGAAATGGGCAAACAGAAGGATCTGAAGTGGCCGCTTTTATCTCCGTATCCTCTGAAACCCAACACCAAGTCAGAAAGGCTTTTTCTCCCTGAAGCTTATTCCTCCACAGGTTTTCCAGTTAGTCACACTTCTACTCTGTCTCCTGCACACGTTATTACCCCTCTTTCAATAACAATCAAGCTGCAAATAATCCCCGTTGGCACCCAAATTGGCAGCAAACCTTAAATCTCTCGTTGAGCAGTTAAAACAATGTTCATATTCAGCCACGGATGTGCCCAGTGAAAACACATTACAGCATCCTTGGCCGCATTATATCATCAGAAAGACACTATAGCTTGATGTAATGTGTTTTACAGGTTTGTTCCCTGCACTCGCATGTAGTTTTTTTCCCCCATATGGCGTGCCTAATTTGGAAAGAAAACCACAAACTAGCAGAGCAGACAGTCTCTTTGGCATGCAATATTGTTTTATAGCTAACACATATGTTAAAGGGGAAAGGAGGTTTTAAATGACTTCAGGTCTATACTGACACAGGATGATATACAGAGGCTGAAATGCTTATCCAGAGATGGATGGATGTTGTATTTGTCTTATTTAGAGAAGGTTGGAAAAAGGAAAAAAATAGGGGCCAGTTTTAAAAGGAAAACGTTCCAACTCGAGAACAGTCCAGAGTCCAGTTTTAGCAGTTTTCCTTGTCTGTCTCCAGGACTTGCCTACAGTCAGTGTTTCTGTGGTGCCGGCTTTATGGTGCTCTGCAGCGCGAGGGCATTGTGTGTGCATGATGTGTGTGTTGGCACAGGCTGAACATTTCCATCAAACCAGTGTGGTGGTGGAAAGTAGGATGAATAGAAGCACAGGAGGAGGCGAGAGGAAACACTTCAGTGGCTCAAACAAATGGAGATACTGAGCATAACGTCTTACTGTATCACACAGGAAAGACGGGCTTTACAGTGGGAGGCTGAGGAAGGAGGTCTGTTAAGAGTCCAAGTAATGTGTTAGAAAGCTGTGTTAATGTGAGCCGAAGCAAGCAGTGGGATGTGCAGATCTATGAAATGTATGTGTCAGAAAAGAAGAAAGTATGTTTAAAATGAATGAAATGCTTAAAGACGTAGTCCAGGCCTTTACGGTACTTGTCATATCATTGTCAATTTTGTTGTTGTGAATAGTATTGACTTAATGGTACCTGAGAACTAAAATAGTATGTGACCGTCTGTGTTGGCCGGCAGCTTTATTTTATTGTGAATGTGTATATACACAGTTAAAAAAATGCAGTGTCAATATCTCAGAGTCAAACTATTTGAACCGAGATAGAGTATTTATAGCTCGATGGAGAAATTGACACTGTGTTTTATTGTGTATGTATATATATGTATATATTTTTTTGTTGTCATTTATGTTGTGGCTTTTTAAGCCGTTCTTTTAGTTTGTATTTCTATTAAATAGTTTTTTTTTTTATTTTGCAATGAATGCAATAAAGAATAACAATGAAGTGAAAAGGCTGAGGATCGACCTGTAAAACTGTTTTTGACATTAATAGAAATGTGTCATAGCTTGGACTATTTCAGCCTATGACACTTTAAAACCATTTGTTACTTGAATATATTGAAACTATTGTAGTTACTCATGACATATATTTTACTTTATCATTTAATTATTGTATTACCAGCCTTGGTTTTAGTAGATTTTTACATATTCATTATTTATTAGTAATTTATTGTGATGGCAAATACGGGTCCTTGGTATCGAGTTAAATTTTTTTTCTGTTATTGAATGACAATAAACTTCCTTGAATCCTTGAATTCTTTGAGCAGATATTTTCTGATTTTAAAATGTGGCAAATTTAGCTCTTTATGTCATGTAAAGTTCTGTGTCTGGCAGCCAACATGAAACATTTAATTGTAAGTTATATGCAATTACACTTTCAGTCCCATACACTAGTGTAATATATGTCCGCAGATTCAATTTCAGTTACAAAATATATGGTTTCACTTTATATGTACATATAGAAGTAAAGTATACACACAGTCTGGCCAAGTAAAAGGTCCCGCAGCACTGTAATATTTTGTTGGACCACCTTTAACTTTGATTATAACATAAATTTGCTGTAGCATCATTTTCATAACCTTATCCACCGTCACAACATTTATTTCCATCTGTAACTGCATGAGTTTCCATGACATTTTTCCATTGAAATACATGAAATGAGAGGCTACTGCATTCATTGGTGCAAAATAACTTGTCGCAGCTAAGACATATTAATTATTGTAGTAATTGAAGTTAAATCCTGGTGAGGGCTGTTTTATGGTCAGACTGTTTGTAAACCAGTTAAATATTATACCTATTTCATGGATCACACTATATGTCCCACAGAAAACAGGCCACATTTTTAATATACAGTCACGGAAAAAAATATTAGACCACCCTTATTTTCTTCAATTTCTTGTTCATTTTAATGCCTGGTACAACTAAAGGTCCATTTGTTTGGACAAATATAATTACAACCACAAAAATAGCTCATAATAGTTTAATTTCAGAGCTCCTATCTATCTATTTTCCATGTTTTCTTGATAAAAACCAAAATCACTTGAGTTCTTAAATCAATGTGTCATCGTACTGACAAAAACAGTGCTTTTAGATATTCCATGTTTTCTTTTCTGTCTGTTTTCGTCACATGACACACACAGGAGTCAGTACTTGATTGCATAACCATTGCTTTTGATGACTTTTGATGGTCTAATAATTTTTTCTGCGACTGTATGTACATAAAATGATTTAAACTTACTACACCTTTATGAATCCAAAGGGTGTTTGTGATACTGATATATCACTTTCTAAATAAATACATTGTGATGCCACTCTTGAAATGTCCTATATTACATTTCCGTATGGGGTAAAAGTACCAAATCTCAGCTTGTTTATTTGTACCAGTGGTGGAAATTGTCAAACTCCACCTAGCCATGAACAAGATAGTAAATAATTTAAAAGCGATGCCACACGATGGAAGGAACTGAACAGATCACAGAAGGAAAGAGAGAAGGGTGAGCATTAACCCTAGAGCACTGTCGCTGGGTGATTTTCATCTGAGTAAATGTATTGACATGATTTTCAATATGTTGCATTTGTCTGAGTGTCAAACAGTCTGTGCCTTCACCAGGGAAGTCTCACATGTCCCAGGAATGGGTGGAGCAAAGACCAAGTTTACAGGATCATGATTACTTTTTTAAAGGAATTTTTTGTTCTTGAATTCCTAATGTTTCAGTAATTTTGGAGCATTTTTTGCTGGTCCTCCCATGACATTTTTTTTTTCATTTTGTTAAACATGTCACAGGTGAAAACTAGAAAATCATTTGGAGAGTGCAGACCTCCGCCACGGTAATGTTTGTACTTTTTATTTTTATTTATTTATTTATTTTTTTTAACCTCCGGCAAGGAGGTTATGTTTTTTGCCAGGGTTTGTTTGTTTGTTTTTGTTAATTTGTTAGCAACATAACTTAAAAAGTTATGGACGGATTTTGATGAAATTTTCAGGATATGTCCGCTCTGGTTTAAAGGTAGTGTTTGTACTTTCCTCCACTAGATGGCGCTGAATGACCTCATATGCAAATCTATGCTGCCATACCCTATCTCACAATGATAAAGAATCCTTTAAAAAAAGCAACTCCTGGATCCAGACGGTGATCCGAATCGCCACCAAATTTTAATCATCTCTTCCTTGACCCAGAGCGAACATATCCTGAAAATTTCATCAAAACCCGTCCATAACTTTTTAAGTTATGTTGATAACAGACTAACAAACCCTGGCAAAAACATCACCTCCTTGGGGGAGGCAATAAAAGAAAACCACTCTAATTTGTCATGTGTTGTCATATTTTGATCTATTTTTATGACAAGTACTTTTTGTTGGGTATATTATATCAGGTAAAAATCCCCGGCGATAGTGATGGTGTTACTTTTTATAGCAAAAGTGTTCCAGGGTTAAAAAAAAACCCAATAAAACTTTTTGCACAGGTTATGTAACGTTTTCCCCTCGGTTTATCAAAGTGTCGCGCTATTCCTGCAGCATGACTAACTGCAGACTGGTAGGAGGTGTAGTAACACCGTGATGAATGAGCTGAAAATGCTTGAAAACCACTGGGACTCATCTATTCTTATCCGATCCTGTCAAGCCAGCTGTGCACCGGCAGGCAGACGGCATCTGATTCTCTCTTACAAACACTCACACACACTCGTACACACACACTTTCCCTGTCAGTAGTCTCGGCAACTCCTGAAGATCAGACAATATTATTAGATTTTGTTTGCTGGGAAGAGGCTGCTTATGTAAGCCAGTACAAAGGCTTTGAGAAATATTGCTTTTCTTCTTTGATTGTGTTAGCATTTCCACACAGTTCAACCAATAAAGCTCTCAACACAGGCCATGCAATAACCACCCGGCCATCGAAACACATTTACCACTCAACACACACATGGCAAGAGCACACAGACTGTTAGTCGAGCCATTTGTACACGCAGAGCGGAGGCCAAAAATATCAAAAAACAAATCAGTCAAACCTCAGATTATCATAACAACAGTGCAGTTACCTCAAGAAGAAAAACGTACAGGCATACAGTTAAGGTTTACACCAAACAGGCACAACATCTGCTTTGAAAAAGAAGCGAACACAGGTTAAGTGTAAAAAGGAAGAAGAAAATATTCAGTTATATTCAGCCTAAAACCAGTCACAACTAGTACCTGATGCACAGAGTAGCTGTATTGCAATTCAGCCGATATACAATATTGCAGATGGTTGTTTAAGCACTGAAGTTATTAGCTTTACAAAGACACAAATGCGTACAATTACTTCTGGATGAGGGACATTTTTCTTTGCCTGCTATACTCATATCATCTACTGTCGAGCAGGGGAGGGCACACTCAGAATTCGTCCTAGTATGTATCTGGTTAACAGTTTTTCATAATACTTGAAGTTATACCATCTACAACCACTGTAAATGTTCAGCTATACTTTCCAAACAGACGGGATTATATACTACAGGTTTTGTGACTTAAAGGGGAAAATGTTGGTCATGTAATTATAATGTTAAATGCAGTACAGTGGCTCTATCAGTGCGTTTTATAGTGAAGTAAGAGTTGGTGACAATAGTTAAGGGCCCATAAAATATCCAAAACCCAGAGTTGTTTGCCTTTTCTTTGGGGTTTTCATATGTATAAACTGTACTCGGTAGGACTTTCTCTTCCCGATGAACAAGAGAGGTCAAATTAGGATACTAACTAACTTTTAATTTACATCTGAAGTCACGTTTCAGCTCTCCGGCAAAACATCTGACTGTGCTTTTTTCTAAGGGATAAAATGAAATAAAATAAAATAAAATAAAATAAATAAAATCAGGGAACGCCAAGAAAGACCCTGAGAAAAACTGACACAGGATTTTCAAACTGATTTTCCTAAGTTTGTTTGAGGCAGCCTCGTTCGGCTTCATGTGGTCAAAATCCTGTCATGTGCATCCGCCTTAAAACTGACATCATGTTTTATAGAAAGTTAGTGCAGTCACAAGAGGGAACAACACGAAAAAAGGCATTTCTTTGTCTTTTAAACCCAGTGTCTTTCACCAAGGAAAGCTTCACTCTGTTTATGTGCATCTCACAGCAGCACTTTGTTCTGTGTTGAAGTTTGAAGGAACTGCTCGTTGACGTTGCAGAGGGAGTGTTCAATAGTGGCTTTAGTCCGCTCTGTCATTAGGCCCATTACAAAAACGTCACATCTTCTTGCGACTGCACCCAGCGCCAGTGTGCGTCGTACTCCAGATGCATTTTGCCGTTCATTTTGCACGTATCCAAGTCGATCTTTCCGTTTTTGTAAGGTTTGAGTTTGGGGCTCTGGCTCGTGCCCCGTTTGTCGTTGAGGCAGGAGCGGGTCGGGCTGCCTGTCTGCGGGCTTGGCTTCTCCAGCACACCGTTGCTCTTAATGACTTGTGTCTGAGGTTTATCCTTAGAGACGGGGCTTCCTTTACCCGTGTCTGCGGCCTTGGTCCAGACAGGAGGGTCACGCTTGGGGCCCGTCGTCTTGGTCTGGGCGGAGCTGATGGGAACTGTGGGTTTTCCGTTTCCAGTCTCAGCAGTCCCAGTCCCGCCCCTCACCTCTGTGGCCTTCCCATTTTCATTCGTCACAGCTCGAGATCCACTTCCAGCCCCTGCAACAGGTCTCCCGATTACCCCAGCTCCTGCCCCACCAGCCGGCCCCGGGGCTCCTCCTGTCCGGCCCCCAGCAGTAGCCTCCGAAACCAGCGGTGTGGAGGAGCAGATGACCGACTCAGAGCTGGACGGGCAGTACTCGTCCATATCATCCGCCAGCGTGTCCAGGTAGCTACCGATGGAGATGTTGTCCAGTTTGTCGTTGGGGTCCTGCAGGCTGCTCCAGGAGCCCCTCCAGGAGGTGTCGGGCCCCTCGCCTAGACTGTACTGGCTGCTGGTCAGGCTGCTGCAGCGGCTGGTCAGCGTGCTGCGTTCCTCCAGAAGCCATTTCACCGCCTCGATGCCCTCATGGACGGCCAATAACTGCTGCAGGATCTTCACGTCTACTGACCGCAAGTGGGCCTGTGGAGAAAACGCAAAGGAGACACACATGACTTTCACTGCGTTCATGCTTTCATTGTTTGCAAAAGGAAAGGTATGAGGGAACAGACCAGAACCTGGGTGATAATAACCAGGGTCCTGCACATATTTAAGCATTCAGATTGAGTGTAAACACCATTATACTGCTATTGAACCTCTTGCCAGCTTTTATTACTTCTAATTATGGTCGTTGGCAAAGTATTCAGGGGAAAATAAGAGCGTAAAGGTTAAGGGACAAGAAGCCTAAAAAGAGAAAAGATTCACAAATGAATGAGTGTCATCAAGGATTAAACAGTTTAAAGTATGAACAAGAAAATATGAGTCACATAATAGAAGCTGTTGGACATGGAGATTCAACAAGAAACTCAATAAAAACATCACATTCCATTTAGTTAATCTTTAACTGCCGTCTAATCAGTCTACAAGTGTAAACTGCTCAACAGGTTTTATATATATATATATATGCTGTTGTAGCGTAGAATTAAACAAATTAATGATTAACTAGAAATAACAGCCCCTGGAGCTTGTTTGTGCATGTGGTCGGTGGGAGGTTTTGTAGTAAGAAAAAAAGCTTAAATGGTGAATCAGAGTTAGAAGACAGTTGTGGTCGTGGAAAATCCCTCCTCAGAAGACCTTAACAGAGCTGTGTGGTGAGGTTCAGGGCCAGGGGTGATATAGGGCACTGATACTCAGAGCTCAGCCTGATGGTGTCCACCCAGCCACTCCCTCTCACTGCCCGAACATTTCCTCGACTTAATCCTTTTATTACTTCCTCTTACTTTTGGTGCAGCTCTCACAGTGCCCACCAGCAGCTGAAACTGCATTTCTCACACTTTATTTCTTCGTTTTCTGGCATCATTAACCCATAAAGACCCAGTGCTACTTGTGTGGCACTTCCAAAACGGTTTATTCTCTGTATTTAACATTTCTTAGCTGTTTATCACCATTTATTACAATATTATCCTCTGCATTTTGTGTTTTTTCTGTCAAAATCTGGTATTTTCCTATATGTAATTCACTGATCATGTAAATTTTGATAAAAGCGCAGATTAAAGTTGAAGGTTGTTATATCAGAAACAGAGAAAACTCAAGAAAAAAGTGACTTCTTTAGTAACCGAATTTCAAAATAAGTGTGTCCATCCACTGTCATTGATCCAACTGCATGGGTTTTACTGGTGAATCAGTGTTGTAGAAGATGATGGTGTTTCCAGGTTCACTGTGGTTATATCTGATGACCATGACAAGATGATAAACTGCAATTTGCACTAATCATTCACATGTAGGGATGGGAATGGATAAGAATTTAATGATTCTGATTCCCAGGGTTCTCCCCAGACGATGGAACAACGGCGCTGCTCCAGTGTACCGCTAGCTCAGTGCCGCTACACTCATTTTCAAATTTCAGGTTTTTTTTTTCTATTTTCCCACGATAATTTTGCTAAAATCTACCGAAATCTGTCAGGTTAGTTGGTACACACTCAAACTTCCAGTGCCATGTTGTTTTTTTGTTTGAAATCTTGCGGAGTTGCATCTGTCGCAAGGTTTTAGTGCAAGACTTTCTTCTTGGGGGGCGGGGCACCAGGATACTCTAAATTTCTCGGGAGGACCCTGGATTCTTTATCGATTCTCATTGGATGAGGCAATAAAAGTACAGTGAAAGTGAAACTAAAGATGCTTTACTACTTCCTCTATTGCTGTATTTTTACTATGTGGAACTGCTTCGACTCAGCCCGTCTCCCGTCATTGTCCCCCGCCTTCGGAAACTTGTATTTGAAAGGATACAATGTTTGTTGCCCACACCGGCCCAGATGTCATCCTGCTGCTAGATTCACAAGCAGCGTCCATGGCTCAGGTGGTAGAGCAGGTCATCCAACAACCTGAGTTCGAATCCCGCTCTGTCCCAGTCAGTCCGTTGTGTCCTTGGGCAAGACACTTCACCCTCCTTGCCTGCGTGTGTGAATGCGTATGAATGTTTGGTGGTGGTCGGAGGGTCTGAATTGGCAGCCACACTTCTGTCAGTCTGCCCCAGGGCAACTGTGGCTACAAACGTAGTCTACCACCACAAGAGGGAGAATGTGAGAGTGAATGAATAATGGATCAATAATGCGAAGCACTCTGGGGGTCTAGAAAAGCACTACAGAAATCAAATCCATTATTATTATTATTATTATCATTAAAGACTCATATACTGTGTGGACAAATGTTTGAGCATATTAGAGGAATTCCACCCTTTTGAAGGAATGGAAGCTTTGACAGTGTTCCACCTGGACCTGTTGTCATCTGTTTAGACCGATTCTGCCTCAACACTATTTTGGCTACGTTCTGACCAAAATAATGCAGTGTGCACATGATGTCATCATGCATGCACAACAAAGGCGGAATTGATAAGCAGGGTCATTAAGCAGGCAGGCAAAGGATTTAAAGGAACCGAGCTACTAGGATCCGGTTCTCAAAAAGAACCAGTTCTCGATTCCCATCCTTATTTACCTGTAGTGATAGGATTAGTGGATCAACAGCTAATAAACAGTTTAGATCAGCAGATGCTTTTGGTTGCCAGTGGCTGTTTGGGTCTTTATGGGTTAATATTGGTAGTCAGTATCATTTTAAAAGCACATTACAGTGTACAAATGACTTAACAGGGTACACAGCACTTTTAGATTTTTTGCGCACTGTTAGGTTGTTTTGGTTTTCAGACCCATTCCTCTTTATTCCTGTTTATACACATCAGTAATGTAGGTGTCATGATCACATCCTGAGTCCCAGTTACACTTTATCTATCAAGAATAAACCACATTTAATAACAAGAGGTACACATATTTTGTTCAAACTTTATGAGCAACAGTATTAGAATTTAGTCGATTTATTCTTATGAAACTGTGACAAATGCAAATGTAAATCCCATTAGTATGGTTGCAGAAGAACGAGAATGTTTCTCAGATTTCATAAATATATCAATGTATTATTTATGTGATGACAGTTTTCCCAGAAGCAGGCTTTAGAAACTGCAACACATCAGTATTTGGTATGCACCGAGAGCAAAATTCTTGTCTGATAATGATATTTGATACAACATACTAGCTGATAGTTGATCCCCATACTGATGGTGTTTTCTGTTTCTTGATTTTGTTATTTATCCCCCTTAACAAAGAAATCCTCATAAATATTTACATTTACAGAAGCTGTTTTTCTCCCTGAAACTTTTGTTTATACTGCGGTACATACTTCACATATGCATAGATTGGCTCTTAATACAGGGACTGCCTTTACTAAATCAACAAACTAATATCAGAATACAACTTGTGCACTGAACTGTACAGTCTTTTAATCTTTCCTAATTGATAGCACTGAGGCATTTTCAAGGTTTAGTTCATTTTTTAAAAAATGCATAGTGTTTAACAAATACAGTATATTCTTCCAGCTCCACCCAGTCTAAGGTGTCCCACTGCTGCCATAACTGAACAGTATTTCTGTTTACCTAAATACCTTTTTATGTTTCTATAATGGTTAATCCACCAGTATATGATGGATCTTTTTATCCAAACCATATCTTTAATGCTAAAATAGAACTATTGTTGCTATCCATACATTTTCCAGTTTAATGT
>JAQQZY010000020.1:2358312-2370990 GCA_030068375.1 Ostorhinchus rueppellii | reverse complement strand
TCTATCTATCTATCTATCTATCTATCTATCTATCTATCTATCTATCTATCTATCTATCTATCTATCTATCTATGAGGCTTTTGAACGCATCACTGCATCACTGTATGATATGTTTTATTGCTGTACATATTTAAGACTCTGCTGATTTGACTGTTATATTTGTTGGATTGTTTAATCCATATCAAAGTGAAAGTATATTTTCCAGCTCATCTAAAATGTCTGAAAAAGTTTGTTTAAAAATGGAAGGAGTGGAATTTTCTAACTTCATAAAGCAGAGGGTGTCTCTAATTTTCAGCTGAGACTAAAGAGGGAAAACTTCATCCATCCATCCATCTTCTGTACCCGTTTTATCCTCACTAGGCTCACGGGGGTCGCATGGAGCCTATCCCAGCTACTTAAGGGCAAAGGCGGGGTAGAGGGAAAACTTATAAAAACATACATTTTTATCTTAAATACACTTTATCCGATTCTGCTGGACATGCCTCTTAACCAAGTGTCACAACAAAGAAGTCACCAAATAAAAGCCACATGACACAAACTGGACACTAGTCACTTCCTATTTTGCTGTAAAAATTCTCTGAAAGTCTTTTGGCTTGCAAATATTATACATTACAATGGTGGATTACAGTTGGAAAAGAGCACTTTAGCAGCCAAGGATGGTGTAATGTGAACTTTAGTTAAGAGTTTTTTTCTCATGAATTTCTGTGTTTTTTTTTTTTTGTTTGTTTTTTGTTTTGTAATTTTCTTCATTATTTTGACATTGTTTGATAATATTTTTCATTATTTTGCTATTTTTAAAGAAGTATTCCGCTCTTTTTACAGTTTGTTGGCTGAATGCTTATTTTGTTAATTTTATTTCGGTGTCACATGCAGTCTCTCAAAAAAAAAGACAAAACTTATATTTTACATTTGTATTTATTTGACGAATATGCTCTGATATGTGGATTCATTGTGATGACAGTAGTCCAAGTGAGAGGAAAAAAAATATACATACATATAGTAGTGAAAAAAGTTAAGATTTTACACAATCTCAGTTGAACTATTATCATGAAATATTTGCAGAAAAAAAATATTTTTGTTTTAAAAATATCAAAACTAAGTTTGTGAAAATTTCAACATGTCATGACCTGGATGTGTTTCAAGGGACATTAACTCGCTGAAACTTCCAGTTCTGACCTCGACAGAACAGAGCACGTGCAGAAGGAAAAGTGTGTATTTGGAGAATGGTGCAATACTTGGCAGAGCTCAGTGACTTAAAAGTGATTATTAACGCAATATATCAGAAATACACAGGATGAATAAAACTTTTTCCACTGCTGTACATAAATAAAAGTCTAAATCTACATCAAAATAGAAAGAAAAAGGAAAATAGAAAGAAAAAGGAAAAAAAAGAGAAAAATTAAAGATCTTACTCTGAAAACCCGTGACTCGACCGGAAGTGTGTGTGCACGGTTCTTTTGTTGACGGACTGTTGTAAGCAGCAGCAGCTTCATCCTCCCACAACAACACTACACTGAATCTGTACAACACAATGAAGCTGTAATGTCACAGATTGGAGCATCGTTTCAGCCGTACTGAGCCTGTGTATGGATTTAATGATGATGAAAAAGAAGAAATTTAAGTTCAAGGTGGACTTTGAGCTGGACGAGCTGTCGTCGGTTCCTTTTGTCAACGGTGTCCTCTTTTGTAAAGTCCGGCTCTTGGACGGCGGCTTCTCGGAGGAGTCCTCTCGGTCAGTACAAGCTGTTGTTAAAACACTATACAAATCACAAATTGTCCTCAGGTTGGCTTTTAAAGCACCTAACTATAGCTTTTTATGAGCTAACGTTAGCTACCGAGCTAGCATCCTCCCGCACTAACGGTTTAAGTGACTAACGTCTTCCAGTTCAGAGCCACTACAATGGTGTGTTTTGCATCTGAAATTAACACATTTAGCTCAGTAATGCTAGAATAAAATGTTACACGTCGGTCTAAAGTGTAAAAGACAATCATTAGCGTGTGTCACAATGAGTATTTCTGTTTAGGGCGACAGCTGCTCGTATTTCACGGGCTAACTTCCTCGCTGAGGTTGTGGTATTGATTATGAGCGGTTTTCTGGTCACAAAGCTGCCACAAAGAAAAATATGACTCCGTTCTCTGTTTCCGATCAGTCAATATTACCACAAATGTCTTCATTTGCCTTTAGCTCATCTTTGGTTGTTTTCACTGAAATAGGTGGAAATTATTTGGCTGTCATTAATCAGGTGGATTAATTTTTGATAGAAAACCTCAAAGGAATCATATCATTGAACAGTTGTCTGAAAAATACACTGGTTTTCTTCTTGGTTAGCCTCATATTCTGAGTTAATCATTTAATTCTCAAAATAGGATAATATAGAGTAAAATTCATACTAGTTGGAAGAAGATATAAATCAAATTTTTATACGTTTTAACACCAACAGGAGCCAGCAAAATTTAGCTTTTTTCATCAAATAACTAATGTATTGATTATTTTCTCAGTTTATTGGCTTTGCTGGTAAATGATTTGACAAACTGGATCTCCAACACTACCAAGATTAGAAGAGTGGAAAAACATGATCATGTAAAGAATGTTATTTGTTCGTATTACAGTAGGTGTTGGAAAGAGTTGGGCATTTGTGTCCGGTGTTATGAGAATGTTGTCATTACTGTCAAGTTGTCATAAGTAAAGACAATCCTCTTATGTGTATTTGTGTTTGGCTTCTGTCATAAGTAACATTTAAGCTGGATTTTGTCACTGCATATGGCAAAATGTGTTAAAGGTTCTGTGTTTGTAGGTTGATCTCTTTGCAGTAACTGCATCCAGAATTATCCATAATTAAAAATAATTGTTGTGTTTTTGTTAACTGAATGAGCCATTCATTTCTAAAGAGAGAGTAGGTCCACCATGTTGCACTACCATGTTTGTAGAGTATCAGCCCTCAAAACAGACCTCTTTTTCTCCTTTTCCTGTGTTAAGATGGATCGCTTTCTACTGTGTCCCACTGTTGTACCCTGAAATAATAAAATAATAATAATAAAAAAAAAACGGACTGCACAAACCAAATGCTGGTTATATTTTTGCAACCACCATAGGATTCATTGGTTGCAATCTGCAACTTGTGCAAATCAATAATGGCATTTTTTATCAGACACAATGTATTTTCAGTATTTACAGTCACATAGATATTTACAGTCATGACCCATATTTTTGGCAGTGGCACAGATTTTGTTGTTTCAATCTTTGCATCTTCAGTTTTTTTTTTTTTTTTTTTCAGATACAGTGAAGAACAATTTTAAGTATTTTATATGTTAGAAAGACTTTAATTGGCAAGAAATTCACATTTGTTGAAAGTGTTGATGGCTTTTGGAGTCAACTGGGGTGTAATTTGTATCCAAAAATGTAGTATTTGCAAGTAAAAATTCTATTGCAGATTTTTATAACCTAATTTTCCTATAACAACAGTGTGCATATATGAAAGTGTAATTTTGAGCAGGAATAATTGAATTATAGATGTCTGCAGTGTGTGTATATGCAAACACAGCTTATCTCTGAATGTTAAAATGCCTTGTCATCCCTTATAAACCAACACTGAACACATATTGTTTTGGATTAAGACTTCAGTGAGGTAGTTTCATCCTACTTGTATAACAAGCCTTCTGTTTGTGCTACAGTAAATGGTTCTTGTAAAATAGCCAAATAGAAAGGCCCAGTGTGTGTTGAACCTCTTAAATCAGGAAGCTTTTGGGGTCAAGGCTGAGGTTTTGATTCATTTTACTTGAGCCACAATTTCCTTTGCACAGTCCTTTTAAATGCGCAGCTAAGTTATTTTCATATAAGACTTTAAGTGGTTCTTTAATCCCATAACACAGACAGTGATGTCCATTTGGTTCAGAATGTAATTAAACATCCTGCACAGACTATGTAATCTTTTGATGAACCCAACAACTTTTGGTTTTTACATTGTAACCTAGATACGTCAGTTGGTGGAAATTAACTGAAGTTTAAGCCTCTAAAGTTGTTATTCATCCTCTGACTTTAAAGGAAGTGTGGATTTTTATTTCATGAGCCTTTCTTTTCCTTTGGTGTAGCTTATTATCAAGGCTGTTTTTTTTTTCTGTCAGAGACATGTTAGACATGTTATCTTTGGAAAAATAGTTTCACGGACAAAAGCCCTGCATCATATTCTTATCAAATGTTTCTTTTCAAGTATGGGTTTCTAAAATTATATCTAAAATGTCTAAATTCTGACTGAAGCTGCTTTCAAGGAGAGCAGCTGTAGCTTAATACAAAATCTAACCCATCTAGAGAGACTGACATCTCTGCTTATGCTTAAAATCAGACCCACTCGCACTTGCTAATAGGATTGTACTGTGCTGAGAAGTGCTGTGAGCTACTTTGCATGTAATCAAAGCAGAATTCCCAAAGCACCGAGTGTCCAGCTGGCTGGGAGTGCCGTCTTTTACACTGGGAGTTCACTCACTGATATTTGTCAAGCTCAGGATGAAGTCAGCATTTGTAAAACATTGGTCACGCATCTGCTGCTTCTTATTTGTAAGACTGGGATGTGCTGCACTACACAGTCCGGTCAAATCACTGAGTCTTAACCTTTTCAGCAGCCTTCTACACACTATGGTATGGTAAGTATAGTGCTAGAGCAATTGAAAAAGAAACTAAGCTGAGATCTGTCTGTAGCCACTGGGGAAAACAGTACTCTATCAGACCAATATATAAAATAATCCATAAAATATGATACTATTATGTATTGCCTATTTGTTATTAATAAATTAACACAGACTATTATGATTAGGAGATATTATCACATTTACTGATTGTGTTTGTAGTAAATATTTAAAGTGCATACAAATATTATACTTTATATTAAAAAAGGTTGATTATGTCAATAAGCTTGTGTGTGAGGTAACTCAAAAAGTATGTGAATGGTTTTTATGGATGTTTTGCATTATTTTGTGTCAGAATGAATTTAATTATTAGCTTGTAAAAAGGGAGGTGGGAGTCTGTAAGTTATACTTCTTCCCACTCCTTTTTGATTGCTGAAATTTTTGTTTGAGGTTATATGATTTTTTTTTTTTTTTTTGTTGTTGTCTGATGATTTTACGTGCTCGAAATGAAACTAAACAAACTAACTGGTGGATTTTAGAAGTAGGGGGTCTCTGTTACTAAAATACCATGGGTCAGCAAAGGAGTCAGTGTTCGGCCTGTCCACTGCAACCTGTAGGATTTTGTGTTGCTAGTGGAAATAAATATCTGAAACCAAATTTAGATCATCTGCTTAGCAACATTTTTACTACAGAAACGAAGATCAAATCTGTCACACAGCCACTTCTGTTCAGTTCACTCCATCACACATTTGTTGAATGAGTAATCTCATAGTCTTACAGATCTAAAGCAACAGATTAACACTGGCCACTGTCACACATGAATGGTATTCAACAAGGCCGACTGTAGCTGAGACAGATTTTTGGCCAATATATAAATGCATCTTTAGTGAAAACTAAATTGTGAGAGAACTGCAGTAATTCACTGACATCCATTTATGTCATTTAGTGTGATGCACATTAAACAAAGTAAACATAACATGTATTATTGAGGAGATATGCTTAATGTCTATTGTACTCATTGTCTAATTATTACAATAAAATATAACTGATATTATGCAAAACATAGGGTTTTTAGTGGGATAACAACTATCAAATGGTATGACAGTACCTTGGCTATGTCCTGCAGAAACATAAGGAAATCCCTGCTGATAATCTACACATCTGTCTTTTTTTTTTTTTCAATGCAGTTAATGTTTTCCTATTATACATGTTGCATGATGTCATTTATTATGTATTACATCACTTTCCATGGCAGTGTATTGAGAGGAAAACCATCAGCACCAGTTGTATTTCAATCCAAACATAGTCAATTAAAATAAATGGTGTGTGGGCTGTGTCGGCAGAGTGGAGTGGGTTGGGTGGGTGGGAGAAGGGAAGATGCCAGTGAAAGAGAGGCCATCTGGGGTATCGTGATTCTGCCCACGCATACACACTGTTTCTCTTTCACTTCAGCTCATCCTTTCACTGACAGTAGACTCGCTCTCGCTTTAACCTCTAGTTGCTGTCATCGGATGTATTTATCACCTCCTCATTACTCTAATACAGACAAAACACACCTGTCAACACAACCCCTGGATTCTACAGTTGGCTCAATCAATATGAGAAGACGAGAGTGTAATTAATTATCTTGTCTATTATGTGCGTAGAAAACTCTATTGTTACCAGTTCAAGTCAGAGAATTTCATCTGGTTTTATTGAGGCTTGGGAAAACCTGGATTATAGCACAACATCTGTTATATATACACCACAGTCACAATGGGATTTGTGTTTGTGTGCTTGTTTTGTAGGGAGGCGGTGCAGGCCAACTGTGTTCGATGGAGGAAGAGGTTCTCCTTCCCCTGTAAGATGAGCGCCAATGCAGGAACAGGGGTCTTGGATCCCTGTGTGTGTCGTGTATCTGTACGAAAGGTACAGTATGGGCTTGCTGTGTTCAATTTTAAATGCAAAATTTATAAAGTTTAGATACAATTTAGGTACAAGTGGAAAAAAAACTTGTGTCGTTGGCATTGTCAACAGGGTCAAGATTTTTGTACCAAGGCAAAGCCCAATAGTTTTGTAAAGCTGGGCTGGTTCACGTAGTATTGATGTATTATACTACATATATACATAAAAACTAGGAGTGTGCAGGAATAATCAATTAGTTGCTTAGTCAAAATGGTAATCATTGTGGGTTTTTTTTGTTTTTTGAGAGATGACTAATTACCCCGCCCCCTGAATTGGAGGCAGGGGGTATTGTTTTTGGTTTGGTTTGTATGTGTCTTTAACACTCTGGCACAGAACTATTGGTTGAATTCATACCAAACTGGGTTTATAGAATCCCAGTGACCCAGAATAGATCCGATTACATTTTGGGAAAGGTAGGTAAAATTTAGAATTTTTAATGAATTCTTTGGGGTTTTTTTTCCTCCCATTTACTTATAATGGGTGGCATTTCAAATGTCTGTTGCAGCAAAACTATTGGTTGAATTCATATTCTATTGAATTCATACCAAATTCGGTTATAGATTACCAGTGACCCTGAATACATCTGATTACATTTTGGGAAAAGTAGGTTAAAGTTCAAATTTTTAATGAATTTTTAAAATCTTTTTGTCCTCCCATTTACTTATAATGGGCGGCATTTCAAATGTCTATAAAAACATAAATTTTGTTTCAATTTACTTCACACATATATAGAGGCTATTGATATGCTGACATCAGCACATGCATAGACATGATGACATCAGCTGGATCCATGACAAAATAAGCCACAATACATATGAGGGGCGGGGTGCGCCTGGCACCACATGTATTTATTTGAGGAGACTTGTGTTTTATTAAAGTGACATACAGCTAATATTTACGGGACTTATTTCAGTGCAACTGTGCTAAAAATGTGTATTAAAAACTGTAATAATGTACCCAGAGTTTCCTCCACTCCTGGGTTGGTCAGTTAGGGGGGGGGGGGGGGGTTGCCATTATATACAGTGTGTTTGGGTGAAGGCCACATATTATAATGACGTTAAGACTAATTGACTTAAATTGGTTTGATTTTTTTTTTACTTCAGAAAGTAATTGACCTGTCCATCCATAGTGTAATATCCATCACAGCAGGGCAACACTGCCCCAAAGATCTGTTGGCAATCATCCAAAGTCAGAACTCTGTTTAGAATGAATCTTTTTTTAATGCTTCATTTTTATCTCTAAATTTTACAGCATACAGAAGTAACAAACAAACAAAAAAAATAAAATAAAAACTGAACACAACAATTAGAACATCGAGGTTCAACAACAACTTTAGACAAAATAAAATACAGACAGG
Organism: Ostorhinchus rueppellii; assembly: GCA_030068375.1. NCBI lineage: Eukaryota > Metazoa > Chordata > Actinopteri > Kurtiformes > Apogonidae > Ostorhinchus > Ostorhinchus rueppellii. The sequence goes on along the minus strand of JAQQZY010000020.1, from coordinate 2,363,069 downwards.
TTCAGGACAAATTAGGCAAAAAAAAATTTTAAAGAAGCATATACAAGTATAAGATTATACAGGTTCAAGGATTTCTTTGATTAACATACACATTCCATTGTTCCCAGTATGCTTTACATTTGTGATCACTGAGTCTTAATGAGAAGGTCCACTTTACCATGTCATATATTTCATTCACAACAGTTGTCCAGTCCAGAAGTGTTGGTGGGATCTTCACACATCCATTTTTGAGTTATGGCTTTTTTTCCCCTGCTAATAATATTGACAAAAGGTACCGGTCAGATTTCCTCATCTTGTGTGGTAGGTTACCCAAATAATTCATGATAAAATCAAATGCTAAGTCCATTCCTATTAGTATATTGTTGATTTTCTTTATCATCAATGACCGGTAGGGTACAATCATAGCACAGTCGCAAAAAAATGTGAAAGTGCCCTACCTTCACAAAGCCACAGTTCCTCCAACGATGAGCTTTGATCGGATTCTTACACTGTTTACTTTTTACACGAGGTGTAACAAAAACAACTCAATATTTTTCCATATAAATTCCCTTCACTGAATCTTCTGTTTTTTGACTCTGAAATTTGTTTCTTTCTAGTTCTCCTCCTCATCCCCTCATTTGATCCTCATCATTAGTGATTTACTTTTCGCTCCAGTGCTCACACACATCATCAGTCATACATTGGCCAGTGGTTGTATATTGACAGTTTGGACGTAACATCACAACTCTTCTTTCTAAACTCTTTAATGATACTTTCAGGTCATTTTTGAGTGTTTTAAAGTAGAAGTGTTACATGTAGCACCTTCAAGGCCTGTAAGGCTGATTATGAATGTGATGGGGGAACGATGACTAATCCAGTCGGGGCGGTGTGTAGCGTGTTATAGAGCTGGACAGTTAATTACTCTGTTCATTAAAATTTCAATACAGCCAAGAACAAAATTACAGGAGCTGCAGGTTTTGATGAAAGTAAAATGGATATGTTCTTTGTGCTTAATCGTGGTACTTTGTGTTCTGCTATTTTATGCAATTTTTTATGTTCTTATTCAATTGTTTTATTTAGTTTTGTTGTTCTTATTTTAATTTGTTGTTGTTTTTAATAGTAAAGATTGTATTTACTTATGTATTTATTTATCTTTTATCTATACTTGTATTTTATTCTGTTTTTATTTGTTTTCCTGTACAACACTTTGGTCCACTGTGGTTGTTTTAAAGTGCTTTACAAATAAAGTTAGATTGGATTGAAACACCAGTAAAAACTAGTTAAAACTGTTTTTTTTAAAATCAGTTTCGGACCATGTTTTAGCAATTAAACATGTTCCACATTTTGTTTGGTTTAATATTCCCTTGTGTTTCTTTCAGGAGCTGAAAGGTGGGAAGGCATATGCAAAGGTATGTCCACTTATGATATTCAACCCCTCACCCAGTAAAAGATCACCCAGATTGACTGTAATGAGCTACACTGATGCAGATATGCTTCGTAGCCCATAGCAAACAGATGGCCGTGACAGCCTGCAGGTTGGCTCATTATGCCATGTCTTCTCACTTTCAGACTTCAGAAAAACCTCCTTTTAACAGGGTTTAGATTCACCATGTCCTTTGCACAGTCATGTTACATCCATAGATTGTCACAGTACTGACAGCGCAAAACATCAGCATCTCAAAAAGAGACAGTGATGCTTTACCCTGTGTCATTCTTTTTTCTGCAGCTTGGCTTTGCTGATCTGAATTTAGCAGAGTTTGCTGGCTCAGGGAATACAACCCGCAGATGTCTGCTGGAAGGCTACGATACCAAAAATACCCGTCAGGATAACTCCATTCTCAAGGTAACATTGAAGCTCCATAAAAGCTCTCTGTCTTCTGACAACATCCACAGCCAGGTTAGAGTTAAGTTTACACATCAGGAAGGATGTTGGTTAAAGCAGTGTATGACTTTCATTGCAATTTTTTTTTTTTTTTTTCAAATTTGTAGAACCTGAGTGAAAGCCTAATTATCACTAATCCATTACTCTTTCTGTGCTTATGTACCTGAATCACTTCCCTCACAATAAATAACTTCAAAGATGACTCCATCATAAATGCAGTCCACTTGTTTACATAATAAACCAAAACAAAACGACCAAAATTTTGTCGTGAAGTGCATTGTGGGATTAGGAATTCCATGCAGCGACCAAGTGAAAGCGATTCCTCACAGATTTGGTGAGAAAACAAGCCAGATGGGTACAATGTCGACTAGAAAAGCACTCAAAGCGCAGATCTCCACCAAGGTAGTGTTTGCACTTTCCTCCACTAGATGGCACTGAATGACCTCATATGCAGATCAGTGCTGTCATGCCCCCTCTCCCAATGATAAAGAAACCTTTAAAAAATGCCTGGATCCAGACAGTGATCCGGATCACCACCAAAATTTAGTCAGTTGTTCCTTGTCCCATTTCTAACAATTCCTGAAAATGTCATCCAGATCCGTTAAGAACTTTTCCAGTTATTTTGAACACAAACAGATAAACACGGGCAAAAACATCACCTCTTTGACAGAGGTAATTATACAGTCCACCAGGGTTGTTTTTAAAGAATGACTATAGTCGGTGGATGAGTCATCTTCATAGTTCACTGTGATCAAAGTGATTCAGGTCCATAAGCACAGAAAGACTAATGGATTAGTGATAATTAGGCTATCACTCGGGTTTTACAAATTCAAAAAAAAAAAATAAAAAATTGTAATGTCAGAGTTATATGCTGCTTTAAGTATTGTAGTTCATTCTCTGGTGTTTCAGTCAGACACTTGTCCTCGGTGTTTCACAGTAACAAGTAGAAATGTAATGAAACACAACATGGTCTCTCATCATGCTAATCCGATTCAAAAGAACTGCATTGATCCTGGAGGAAATTCCTCATGTTACAACTTTGCAAAGCAATATAATCATCATGGTATTAGTTTTATAATAGTTTATCGAGTTAGCTTTTATCTTGTTGTCTTGACTGTTCAATTTCATTTTGAAAATGCTTGCTTGTAATCGGTGTTGAAGTGCAATTTTTTTGTCTTTTTGAAATATCTTGTGTGTGTCAGGAGTGAGATTCAAAAAAGGTCAGAAAAAGTCTTGGAAAAATTATTTTAGTGGCATAAAAGTGGTACACCTATACTTTGTAGTTAGATTTAATCCATCTAAAACATAAATGAAATGAAAATGAAAGAAGTTTCATCAGTTTTATTTTCTTTTGGATAGATTTGAAAATAACATTACAGTTATCAATTTTTGAAACATTTATCTTTCCTGTTTTGGATTTTTTTTTATTCGACTACATCTACTGAAGACCCTCAATGTTTATGTGGAGAATGAATTGGAGCCACATCTGTGTGAACTCACTCTAGTCCATGTTATACTTAACCAGGGCTCATTCCTCTTAAATCAATCTTTGACAAGAGAAATACAGCTTCTATCTTACTTTGTTTTTCTTGGTGTTTAATAGAACACTCTGAAGTAACGCTGGTGCAAGTCAAACCTGAATCAATTAGCCTGTGTGTTTCTGAATGTTTTGACAGGTCATCATCAGTACACACCTCATGTCAGGGGATCCCTGCTTTAAAACGTAAGTTGGGAGGCTCACTTTAATGTCCATAAATCTGCTCTGGTCATTAATTCATTAGGTAGTGTTTTTACTGAAATGCTTGAATATGGATGTGTTCAAGTTGATTTTAACATTTCACTAAATGAATTAAAACATACATGCTGCTGAATGTTGTATAATACTGAACATGCTCACATTTCAATATTTTCAAGCCTAAATTCATAGACTTAATTATAACTTAAAGAAGCGTCCAGTTTGTTCTATTAGAACAACTTAACTTTTGACACACACCTCTTATTTACTTGACTTTATTTATATAGAGAAAAGAATCATATGTCAAGTGCCAAAGTAATGCTTTTATAATCTGCTACTGCATTTGTTTTTGGATCTATTCCAAGAATGTTAGTTGTATGTGTGTTGCTGACAGCTGTTAACACAGACCAAACAAAGACACAGACAAAAGACTGTGCCAGCATAAGAATTTTTTCACATTGCAGAGGCTTTATGTCCATCACTGAAGTAATATCCAGTAGGCTGTCAGTTCCTCTACAGTTTAGTAAATCATAGAAACTAGGTTTAGGCATAATGACCAACATATTCTATCATGGTATATCTATTATCAAGATACAGTAATTCTTCTGTAAAGTAAGAAATGGTTTAAAATAACCATACTTCATCACATCTTTAATTTTGGGATCATATTTCTTTATAACTTTGCTAATTTCTTGCTAATGCTGTGAGTTTCCTGTCTGCATGCGTGTCATGGAAGAACACAAAACATCCACATGACACAACAAGTGGTACCAGGCACAACAAACCCCTCCCCTCATACATTTTGTACCTTATTTTGGCATCGATCCACTCTTTCATCCATATTCAATATTTGTTAAATATGAAAATTATATATGTACCAAGTTTGAAGTAAATTGAAACAAAATTAATGTTTTCTAGACATTGGAAATTTTAGCAATTTTAAGTAAATGGGGAAGAGAAAAAGATTTTAAAAAATGTAACAAAAAATTTCAAAAACAAGCTTTCACTTATCACACATATTTTTCAGTGAGGTCTCAAATAAATCTCTATATCCCTGCAATGTTTTAAGTAAATTGAGTAAAAAAATTACTTTTTTATATAGTGATTTGAACTAAGTAAATGGGGGGGGGGGGGGGGGGGGTTTTTAAAAAATTTTTTTTT
>JAQQZY010000020.1:2337543-2358302 GCA_030068375.1 Ostorhinchus rueppellii | reverse complement strand
GGGTATTTTAAAAATGTATTAAAAATTTGAACTTTGACCTGCTTTTCCCAAATTGTAATGACATCTATTCTGGGTCACTGGCAATGTATAGACCCGATTTGATATGAATTCAACCAATAGTTTTTCTGCTTAAGTGTTAACAAAGAAACCGGACCAAAACCCATACCCTTTGTCTTCCGTTTAGGGGTGGGGCAAATATTGCTTTATATGCTTCAGTCACATTTAAAGACTTCAACATATAGACATTGTCATGTCACACAATAAATATATATATATATATAAAGACAAAGTATGTCAGAAAACAGACCCATGGGCAAAATTGGATCTATATATGATGTATTGGCCTGTATATTTACACCAAAAGTGCATCTTGTTTATTTCACCGTGTATTCAATTATCAGGAACCATCCTCACTGAATGGATTTCTGCTGCACTTTCACTTTCCAACGATTCAAGTCATTTTATGTCTAAATGCCAAACAACAAATAAGGCCTTGTTTTATGTGTTCTGTCCTCAGGCCTCCTTCCACAGCCACAGTGATCGGGATCCAGAGTGATGGAGAGAGTCTGCTGGAGGAGAGGAGGGGGGGAGACTCACAGAAAGCCTGTTCTGGTGAGACCGTCCACGCCACACTGCACTCCACCGCTCTGCCTAGTCATCTCATTTTCTTTTTCATACATAAACGCATCATGCTTGACCTGTGAATGCTCCCTTTGGCCTACTGATGTAGCACTTCAAAGCTACACTGTTCCCAGTTAAAGCCCTGCTTGTTTTAGACCGACACTTCCTGTACCTACAGTGACAAACTCATTCTTTGTGTCCAAGCTGTGACACTGACATTCACGTCTTTGTCAAACAATCTAATGTTGTGTCAAGACTTGTATCGATACAGTATCATTCCATAATGCTTTATCAGTGGTTCTGTTTGGGCTGATGCTTTCTGCGACATTTATCTCTCCCGTTACACCCCTCTCTATCTTCCTCTGTGTTCATTGATGTGTGAACACATTGTAGTGTTTAATGCTGCGTCTCTTGGAAACCTCAGAGTGTGCTGCTCTTTTATGTATAATTTAAACTAGCTCTCTTTTAGATCAGCCACAATCTGCTCTGACCCTTTAGGCTCTTTGCAAGGCTAAAAATAGAAACCTGTGCAAGTCTCACTGGGGGGGGTTGTGTGTTCGTACAAAGTGTGTATTTGTTGTACACGCTCTTTACCATGCATGTCAGCAGTATCAGTTGAAAGGGAAGTATAAGAGATAGGATGTGGGTGCTTAGAGATCAGATAGACCCGGAAATATGTCAGTATTGTGTTATGGTCTCATTCACTTTAGTGCACGTTGTGTCATCTTGTTCAAACTGATGTGTGACCGTCAATTCGGACTAAGGGCTACACAGGCAGATGACAAATTAAAGGAAAATCCGTACAAGAGTAGTGTCACTGAAGGGGATGGGGCATGGAGTTCACTGAATGATTTGATGCAAGAAATGATGTAAATCATGTACTATGGCCTTCAGTCACTAGATCTGAGCTCAGTTGAACACATTTTCGGAGTATTTGACAGTGCTCTATCAATTCTATCAAAGCATCAAATGAGGATATAAGTTTTGGAAGAACCTCAAGTCCATTTCAGAGAATTTCTACAGGTTTCAACAACTTACATTTAGGACTTTTAAACATTACGAATGCATAATTTCTATTCTTGATCTTATTGAGCATTTGCCTATATTAGATTAAAATAAAACTTTTGTGCTTCTTCCTTTTTTAGCTGTCATCAGAAATGGCTATTTGATGACAGGTGACGCTACATTAGCTCACACTAGCTGGGACTTCTGTGATATATTCAGTCTAAGTGCAACAGTGTCATATTTTGTTGATTCTAAATTATTTTATTTTATTCTTAGTTCAGTCTTCAGTGTATATGGGTGTTGTGTTTTATCACCTTTTTTGGCTTCTACTTCTCCCATGGACATGTTATTATTCTTTTGTCTTTACAAGTATTTTGATAGTTTTTTCTTTTTGGTTTCTTGTATATTTTAAATCAACATTCTATTAAACTGTCATGTGCTAAAAAAAAAAAATAGTGCTTATAGTTTCATTGTTGGTTTACTTTTATAGTTAAGAATTCCATCAATTTATGTTTCACCAATGACAAATTTAAGAAACTGAAGTTAATGCTACTTTATAAAAGTAGGTTAAGACCTTTCAAAAGCTAATCTGAGACCTCCTCAGGCCTAAACTTCAGATTTTAGACCTGCAGAGACCATGTTGTACAATCCTTGTGAAGGTGCATTGTAGCTGGTCTGGGAGGATGCAGTGATTCTCCACTGTTCTGACATCTGTAGTTATGCAAAGCAGGAAACTGACACACATCTTTATGCTCTTTTGACCACAAATATGAAACTACAGCACATGTGATCACTTTATTCACCTCTGTCTTTTGTGTGTGAATACAATACAAACTGTCATAATGAGCTTGAAATGAGCTGGAGCATTTAATACATTTTTTTAAACCAGTAATGGCATCTTTCCATAATGAAAGCTTTCCATGTTTTTACTCGTCATTGGTTGGTATTTTTACAAACTTGAACTTTTCAGGGTTGTTCATGTCTGTCTTTTGTTACTTTTCCTTCTGGCAGAGAGTCGAGAAGGGAAGTGTCCTGTTGTTTCTGATGACCTTGGGGGCTGCGGTCACTCCCGGACATCTAGCTATGCTAGCCAGCAATCCAAACTCTCAGGTAAAGCCAGTGTTGGCTACAGAACCTTCATGTTCAGCTTTGCTTTAATATTACACGAAAATGGAACGTTGTAATGTTTCGATATTTCAGGAACAGTTAAATGTGCATGTGAGGCTGAAATGAGGGAACATTCGACCAAAAGAGGGGAAAGTGATAGTTATTATCCAGTGACACTCCAGCAGAAGAGTTCAGACCTGAGGCTCAGGTTTCCATTACAGGCAGATCAGATGACTGTAATAAAAGATCAGAGGAAGTGGAGAGGTGCACACAGAAGTGCTTTAATAGCCTTCTTGTTCCCAATCTGAACCTGTATTTCCTGCCCTCTCTGACCTGAGTAATTCCTAACAGATTTATCTGAACCTCACATTAATCTGTGGACAGTTTTATCCGCTGTGACTGTAGTGCATGGATGCCCTGTGGTAGCGTTTGCAGTAGTTTATCATCACAACTTTTCCTGAACCACTCAATCATTCAGTACACAGTGGGATGTCACGAAATCACATACACGCCACTTTTAATTGGCATGTTATCTGTACGCATTATAAGCTTTCCATGTGCATATTCATGCTGAGTCAAATACCACACACTGAGGTAAGGGTTAGTGGTTATGGATATGTGAAGCAGAGATCTTGGCGTAAATTGACATGGGATTAAATGGGGTTGAAAAACAGGCGAGAGGACGAAAATGTGTACATATAGCACGCCAAATGCCATAAGAACTGGTGTGACATACAACGTGATTTCATGAGACTAGTCTCCATTACACCAAAAAATCTCAAACCTACTCAACAAAATAGCATAATATTGTTAGACTTGCTAAGCATTTATTTATCAAGTTCACATTAATGCTAAATAGTAATTTCGTAACGAGAAAAGTTGTATGTAATGTTAAATGAATCAATGTACATTGGGGCTGCACAATATATCGCAAAATATTGTTACCGCAGTAACAGTGTGCAATATTCATATCGCAAAGACGTGCAGTAATTTATTTGTATTAATTTGTTTTCCACACCATGGGGGGTGCCAGAGTGGTTTTCTCTATCACTCTAACATAACTAGTTTTTCTAGCAAAAAATCTGAAATAATGCTCCTGCTGCTGGTTGAATGACAGTTTACATGGTATTAATGTTGAAAAGATGTGAATATTTTCAGAGCACAACTTTGGCCAAGGCCTGAACACTTCTATTTACAGATTTTATTTTTATCTGCAGTATTTACTAAACCAGGCAGGTAATGGAATATAGTTTAGTTCAAGCTCTTCCATGGTGGTACTCTCGTAATTTTGTTATTACTATTATTATTACTGATTATTTAGATCATCTGTTGGACTTTTGGTTTGAACATCTATTAATCCATATAAGACACAGGGAAAAATCTATATTTGGTGGTGGAGTTAACTTGTAGACATGTGAAATGTCTAGAAGTTCAAAAATGCTTTTTGCAAATTGAACAGGTTTGCACCTGCTGATTTCATCTTTAATGAGTTGGATTTGAAGAAGCAGTTGTAATATCCATTGTGGGATTTATCTTTAAATGGACTAAAACTATTCAGGCAAATGTGATGAAAATACATGTAGTTACATAAGATAGAAACACTATGCAGCAAGTACTTTGAAATGGCACTTAAATACATTTATTCAAATACAGTACATTATTTTTTTCCTCTATCAGTGAAAACTTTAATGCATCTCAGGGCATTTGGCATCTTGAATTACATTTAGTTTTGAAAAAAGAAAGGCAGTTACTTCTGCAGTACATCAGTGTTAAGATCCCTTCCATCCCCTTCAGGCTACAGCACAGGTCACTCCCGCTCCTCCAGCATGTCCGAGTTCAGCCATCGTAGAAACCACTCTGTGGGCAGCGCGTCAACTGGTATCGGCAGCATCCCGGAGCCCAGTGAGGAGAGGGAGTCTAGGCCCTGTCCTGCTCTACCTGAACACCCCATCCCAACGACCACGACGAGCAACCCCACAGGAACACCTGTCCGGAGCACCTCATCCTGCGAACGGCTCAACAGGTGAGAAATTGAGATCTTTTTTATGCAATTGATGGTGAACTAGACCCATGAGGATTATATTGGAGAAACCATCAAACCTGACTGATCTGTCGCATTCTATGAAGAAGTAAAATCCATATGGCAGCAGAAAATTGTTGTGGTTTACTGATGTAATACCAGTGAAGGCGTTACTTTAAAAAATGTTGTCATCTGGGTCTTCTCAATGTTTCACTCGACACACAACGTTCCTTTTTTGTAACACTGAAGCAATCCTTTTTGACTAAGTGGTAACTGGTACAGAACAAGAAGTGTGCACTCAGGTGAAGATAAGTGAATTCAAGACTAGGGATAGGAAATGAGAACCGGTTCCACTGAAATCGTATACCTCAGTGTTTATCAGTTCTGTTTATGTATGTGGGCAAGTTTTTTTACAGTTGGGTATTGTAAAAATGATGCTTAACTCCTTGTGCATCTTTATTGCTGGATACTTGTAACAACATGGAATCATGGCAGGAAGAAAAAGTGCACAGCTTCAATTTACAAAGAATGCTGGCCTTTGCTAGCTGTAAATGGCTATTAAATGACGAATTCAAGACAGTCAATGTGACTGAACTATCTTCCAATGCAGGGTTTGTATGGGTGCTTAAAATCCTTAAATGCTTCAATTTCAATGTTGTTTTCAAGGTCTGAAAAGTGCTTGAATTTTAGTTGAAGTGCTTGAAAGTGCTTGTGATTCTAACTGTCATTTATTTTTAATATTAACTCAAGCCAAATGTACTTACAGAGAGGTGACACACTTAGAACAAGTGGTGCCAGACACAACAAACCCTGCCTCTTGCATGTATTGTAACTTATTTTGGCATCGATCCAGCTGGGGCCTGTTTCGGCATCCGGTTTAACCCATTCTGAGCTTAACCCTGAAGTCTGAGTGGCTCAACCCTGAGATAGGAAAGTCTGGGTTTTCAGTGCAACCACAGCTGATCTGAGATAGTTTGGTCAACCCAGAGTAGTTTCACCAGGAGCTAAGCACATGCGCCGCAACTCTGAAAAGACAACATCAATGGAGCCCCGATTCAACGATTCTCCATGGCAACGGGATAGCGGAGGTGGAGGGCTGCGTTTTTCACGTCATTAGAAATTCAATTAAACACTTTACTTATCTGTTAGGAACTTCGTTTGCAGGTGGAGCATCAAAGCAGATACATTGGGGGGGGGGGGGCTTAAGGTTAGGGTACTTAATCAGAGTGTACTTCACCATAGTAGGTTTCGTAATATCGCTGTCGGACGGTGGGGGGAATTTGATAGTATCTGTACAGTAGCAGTAGTAGTACAGTAGCATCTGCATTCCTGTAGATATGGGTTTGACCCCAGTGATAAGGTGGAAATGACCCTTAAAAGTGCTTTAATTTGACCTTGAAAATTGTACGAACCCTGGATCTGTTAATTAAAAGTAAATTCAGCAGCTGTTTTCTGCAGAAGCTGTGCACTCAGGTCTGATATCGTCCTTTCAGACACCCAGTGAAGCAGGACTCCATGGAGTCTCAGCTGAAGAGAATGGACGACACACGGGTGGACGCTGACGATGTTGTGGAAAAAATTCTTCAGAGTCAAGACTTCACACCCAGCCTACTAGACTCCAGCACTGAGGGTAAGACAAAGCCAACCTGAATGTGATCCTTAGGTCCAGGTATGTTCTCAGACAGAGAGAAAAACTGTGCAGCCATATTGTTAAACTATTAGTTGACTAACAGGATATTATTTAGCAATAGTTTTGTTTTTCCTCTTCAGGCACAAAGGTCTCAAGATTTACATTTTTGCTCTGATTTATACACTGTAAATGTATTCTCTGTGGCTTTTGGACTGTTGATCCAAACTCAACGTGTTGTCTCAGACTATAAAATTGAATTCAGCATTTGGACTATCTGCCATTTTTAGACTAAGTTAATTAACTGAGGATATGAAGTAGTTTTAGAAAATAATCCTTATTTGGCACACTGATGAGACTGCCTACTTGACATGGCTAATAGTGCTAATATTACGTTACCCCATGAGTCACTGTGGACTTTGAGGACCAGGCATTGTTTTCCTTTCAAGGTCTCATCCAGCTCAAAGCTAGGAAAAGAAAGCCGCTGTCAATACATGATTATTTTTAGATTGCCTAGCAACTGGCTGCTCTATGAAAAGAATTACACAGGAGGATGCGCATGCCTCTGTTCTGACTGAATGTCACTATGACTGTGTGTTTTTCAGAGGAAGGCCTGCGTCTGTTTGTTGGCCCTGGGGGAAGTACAGCCCTTGGAAGCCATCACCTCCCCACCAGGTGAGTCTCAGGCCATGTGGACATTCAAGAAATCAGAACAAGTCCAAATCAAATGACTCAACATGTCTCCCCATCAAATCCCATATAATGACTCTACTATACACATATATAACTTTTTACATACCAAACGAGCTTACATACAGCTGTGCTTAGTCATAACTTGCGTCATAACAAAGATCAGTTGTTGTATCTTAAATGAGCTGATCAAAAGGCAGAGTAGAATCAAAGCTAACACCAAGGTTTGTGGGAGTTCAACTGTCAGTAATTACACATTTGTCAAGAACAACTGTTAACTGCTCACACTCGTGTCTGTGACAAGCAAGACCTACAGTCTGTCCACCATCCATCTGCATTCTTTGTAGCATCCCCAGCCACAGACCAAAACACAACACATAGGTAGAGAAAAGGAGTGGCTCACGAGCTACGTATTTCACTGCAAAAAATTCTGATTTAGAGAAATGCATTTGAACTATCGGTAAAGCTGATGCATTAATCTCACATTTCAGACTCAGCTCCGATTGCTAAAGTGAGAACCTGTTTCTGATTTCTAAAGGAAAATACTGCATCTCTAGCATTGAAAGGCACGACTGACAAGACTGATGACCTTTCAAAATCAACACTAACAATTTCGGGTCATACAGCTAAAAATTGGAGTCTGTCAACTAGAAGACACATTTTCTCGTCTGTGACCCTACCCCTGAAGTTAAACTCCATGGATTTGCTGATCTGTGCCGTCTAGAAATCTGCCGACAGGGTTATTTTATGTATGTATATATGGGCTTTTTACAGAAAAGATCAGATTTAACCCACCTGGATTCACCAACATGTTGATTAATGATTAATTACTGATTATGTTGCAATAAACTACAACAGATTACAATCTCATTAATTTTGTTATTCCCTTACATAATTCTTCTACATATTACATAATGTTAATTAGTGACTACTTTACATAGTCTCCTGACATTGACATTTGTTTGATGGCGTTTTTCTCCTCAGGGTTGGTGCTGGGGCCTACGAGCAGGTGGTGATGAAGCGTTAGACCTGCAGTCAGGTAGAAAAGGTTTGACGTTTGCATCCAATGAAAATGGAATAAGGTTGTGTCCATTTCAGTCTTAATTCCTGCAACACATATTCCCTGATCAGCACTGTGTATAACCTGATCACTCCACAAATGATAAATGTTAAAACAGCGCCCTCCTGTGGTCATATCTGATACATGACACTGTAGCTCCCCTATTAAACCCAGAGATGATCAGCTGTGAAAGTCACATCTGGATTGTTCAAAACATCTACCATGCATGTTTAGACATTTACAATTGTGGCTCCCTGTGCTGAGACTGTCCACTCCTAACATATGTGGAGAAAAAAAAAAAAAACCTAATTCTTCACTAGATGTCTCAGCTCAGACAGAACAAGTTAACATGAGGACAGAAGGAGGGTCTGTGTGCATCATCAGATCAAACTGAAATCTACGCTGAAGAGGACTATGCCATGTTTTTTCAATACATTCCTTTAGTCACTTTGACTATGCATTTGTTTTGGACTTCCTTTTCAAGCAGTGTGTGTTCTACTTAAAGTCTGCATATAAGCTGCTGTTAAGCTTTTGTGGTTAGCACTTGGACAACTGTTTGTATTATGAAAGTGAGAATGTTTTACTACAAAGACCCGTCCAAACTGAGCCTTTTGACGTATTAACATGAAGTGTGTGTGTGGTTATCTGTCTAAGTGGTAAGACCACTTGTATTAGTAGGAACAATTATCCTGTGGTCTTGAATGAGGGCGTGGAACTGATCTCTTTAAGGAGTGCCGTGCTGGTACTTGAACGGAGAAAATGTGAGCACTGAAGTTGCTTACACGTTATCATCTGCCCGACACACTGCAAGTGTGAGTTACAGAAAACGTGATGTACTAATACTTTATAGACTAGAGGCTTTTATGATGGATATCACAACAGAAAGGCATAAACAGACAGGTGGCAAATTAAAGAAAAACCCTGCTCAATGTGGTTTCTTCAAGAAGGAAAAACCTGATTAAAGTATGAGGACTCATTGAGTGGAGTGAGTTTCACAGTGATGGGAATCTCATGTTCTCGCCTTCACTGTTGACCAATCTAAAACCAACTGTAGACCTGACAGCGGTCTCATGATCAAATTTGCTATATATTTTTTAGCTGGGCTGAGAAGCAGCGTAAATATAGTAAAATAGGTTGTGAGTAACATTAATATTGATAGACTATCGTGAATATTGAAGTTGGTTTATGGTGACTGTCTTCAAGTGTTCAGTGAGTCCGCTCTGACGCACAGCAGTTTGTAAAATATGTTTTTCTGACACTGATAGAAATACAGTCATGATAACTGAACCTGTTTGCATAGATTTGTGGTGTCATGTGCCTCTGCAGTAGGACTGGACTTAAACTAATGCTTTATTGAAGAAACAACTTATGAAAACTATAACAAACATTTTCTGTCTGAAGCGGTCTTTGTAGTGATCTAACAGTTTTACACATTGTCTACACCAGAATCTATAGTAGAAGTAATAGTATCTAGAGATGTAATATTGTGTTTTAATTGTGCGAATAGAGAAATCTGTGAGCTGTCTACAGTACATTTCAAAACTGACAAAATATTGCAGTTGAAATCATCTACCACTTACAAAACAATTGTAAGATCAGGTCCGTAGTTCAACACGTGGTGTCCAAATGTCTTGCCAAGATACTTTCGGTTGGGTTTTTCCTTTTGTTTGTCACCTGTCTGCATTTAATATTCAGTGTATCAGATGCGTATCTGTTCTATACCTACGCTTTGCAACTTAATTGTCTCTTTCTGAGCTGAGCAGAAGGCATACATTAACGAACAAATAGAGGAGCCTGTGATCAACAATGAATGCATTAATTTATCAGCACATCTGATGCGTAATGTTAACTCCACGTAATCTTGAGGATTGTACAGCGAAGGACTAATTACGTAATCCACTGCCATGAAAATACTCAACAGCACCTTGTGTTTAAAAACAGCCAGATTAATAGTTTAGTGTGTTTGTGTATCTTCATATCAACTGTAAGCTCCACTAACAGTCTGTCAAACTGAATCTGTCAGACGCATAAATAGAGTGAGCCTGTAGAATACTGCTACGAGTTGAAAAATCCAATGGCCTTACATGTGTTGATTATTTGCATTCCACGCCCAGGAAATGAAGTGAAAAATGTTTTAAACTGAAAGTAATCAATTTACTGTTATTAGCTGGGACCTGGTCAGGGCTAAGTATAAGAAGTATGTTACAAACATGAATGAAAACAGGCTGTAGACTATTTCATAAGCCATAGTAGAGGTAGGATATTTGCCTCTTCATGCTAAACTGTATACACGTTCTATAAATATCTGCACAAGACGTCAGTGTATGGTGTTTCGACTAAATGTCAGTGTTCTCTGGTCTGCATGATTAAGATGTCCTTTTGTTTAGCTGAAAGTGTTGTCTAAATACAGCCATCATTTTTGCAGAACTTCACACGTTTGTGTTTTAAGATGTTTTTTCCTCTTTTGATACTGTGCATTCTTTAATCTTTCCACGTTGAAGGAACAATTTCTCTTGCCAGTCTAGAATGTTAGAAATCATTTTGTTCTATATGGTCAAAACAGACATTGTGCAAAATGTCAGTATTTGATGTAACTGTTAAGCAGTGTAGTCTTTATGTTCAGCATGGTTTCAATGGCCTGTGTTGAAAATCATGTTGGATATTGCCATCTTTGTTTACCATTTTTCATTACTGTGCCATTTTTTTTTTTTTGCCAAATATGTGATTGAGTTAAAATGTATTTTCACTCAGTGTTAAGAATATGCTTTACGTTCACCAGATATCAACTTTTGTTAGTTTTTTTTTTTATATTTGGGGGGATAAAAACTTAACTTGTTTTGCCTGTGTGAAACGGGTATGGTCCTCTTGGTACCTAACATGTTGTTACAAACATGGATGCTTCTTCTCTTCTGTGAAGCTGTTGTCAATATTAAAAAAACAAAACAAAAAACTGTAAAATGTGTACCTCTGTAAAGTGATGTCCTGCGATGTTCTCACACTGTCAGACTTGTTCTTTTGACCAATATTTGCTTCCTTAACAGAACTGTACTGGATGCTTAAAATGTGTACCTTGCACTGTTGAATAAAAGAGTTTTAGATCTTCATCATTTATTCATTGATTCTTAGTGAATATAGAAGGAAAAAAAAAAAAACCAATATCACATTTACAATTTATTTCCCAATTCACACTTTGATTATCTACACTCTCTCTGCTGTACTTTACAATATTTTTCTTATACACAGCATAGCTTTATTATTTAACTCAAGCTCTGAAAATGTTCCTCCTTGTTAATTCCTTTGTTAGATCTCACCTCCTTGTCCTCACAACATGACATCATATCTTTCTCTGTCATATTAAGTATCTGGCTCCCAGTCCTCCTCTTGCTCAGTGCTGACAGAGCATCGGCTGTCCTCTGCAAACCCGCTGTCCTCCATGTCATACCCGTCCCTGTTGTCTTCTTCCTGGTCTTTAATCCGACAATTGAAGACGGCGTCAGTGCTCAGATTTATAGCACAAGCCGAACAGTAGATACTTTATCAAAGACTCCTCTAGTTAAACCAGTGGTTCTCAAATCCAGTCCTTGTGGCCCAGTGTCCTGTATGTTTTGGATATTTCCCTCTTCCATCACACCTGGAAGCCATTACATTGTTATCTGGCTTCTGCTGAGCTGGATGATGAGCTGAGCATTAATTGATTCAGGTGTGCTGGAAGAGGGACAGATCTAAAACATACAGGACACTGGGCCACGAGGACCGGAATGGAGAACCACTAGTTTAGTACCGGGCTGACAGTGGTTCTGTCAGTTTAGTCCAGTTCTGGGGTACACTACCGCTGCTGCTTTAACTGTCCAGTATGAACCCACTTCCTTTGGTCTATAATCTCATTTTTAGTGGTTTAATAATTCGATCTAGTGTTTGCTGTTTTATCAAACTCATCAGCCTCAGATGGACTAAAACGGAGTTGAGAGAATCCACTGTGTGATTCAGATACAGGATTAGATTAAACTGTTGGGATTTCCTGCTTAAATTTAGATACAGACTGATCTGATAAAAATGTCTGGGATAAACATTTTAGCAGGAAGGGAGTAACTGAGTAACATAAATTCAAAGGTTATTAAATAGTGGTCAGAGGAGAGGATTTAGTGGAAAGACTATGAAATCTAACAGTTCCAGACCATACATCAGGACTAAGTCCAGGGTCGGATCAAAACCGAACTCAAGAAGAGTTTAAGTTTCCAAATGAACAAATGAATGTGGTCCTTAAATGTGTGCTCTCATCAGGGGATGTGGAATCTACCACAGACTGTAATCAGTAACCGATACGGTCAATATTAAAGGGTTGATGAAAGTCGCCCTGGAAGACTTGGTCCAGTTTCTAGAAATGATGATGATGATGGTGACGATGATGAACATAACACCAACAAAAAGTCTACAAATATGCACGATCTGTTGAGACAGTAGATCTATGGACCAAAAATGAGATCTGCCACTGACTTCTGGGTCCGATTAAGGGTTGGA
This sequence comes from Ostorhinchus rueppellii, assembly GCA_030068375.1. NCBI lineage: Eukaryota > Metazoa > Chordata > Actinopteri > Kurtiformes > Apogonidae > Ostorhinchus > Ostorhinchus rueppellii. The sequence continues at coordinate 2,345,654 of JAQQZY010000020.1, read as the reverse complement.
GATCGTAACGTGGACTGTTTCTGTCCAGATCATCCACTCTAATCACTATGGTTAGGGTGAGTGAGCGAGCGAGCGAGTGAAATTTTGGGCATTTTTTTTTCTATTTTCCCCCAATAATTTTGCTAAAATCTACCGAAATCCGTCAGGTTTGCAGGCACTTGGTCCGGTCCAGGCCCTAGTGAAGATTCATGAGTTGGTTCTGGCTCATGTTTTCATGTATTTTCTGTTGAACTACACAACAGCAGGGTCTCACATCCCATATCCATACAAACAGAGGACAGTTAGAATCCCGATTCTGGTCCAAGTTTGATGTGACATTTGTGCTGTTGAAGATGGAAGTCTTCATTGTGGTGTGTCACGCTGTGCATGGAGAAGCTCGCAGCGCTGTTTTCATCGCTGCTGTCATTTGAAGAGGATGGGATCATTATTCAGCCCAGAAGATATAATCTGCCTTTTGAGGTTTTCTCTCTTTAAAATGAATTTCCACAAGTCTCAGTTTAAAATGAAGCTGCTCAGACTCGGAGGAGATAACGGCGGCGCAACAGCCTGTGGTGTCACCGCTCGCTGAGAACATCACAAAGTTCTGAGAGGATCCGTCCTGAATCCACTATAGGGTTTGTCTTTAGACTCCACAGGAGACACACGTGTTTAATTAAGTCAGACTGAGACCCAGAGGCTGAAGGACCACCACCCGGACCCAATCCTCCATCTGGAACTGAACCCCCCCCTCACACACCCCCACCAGAGCCAGTGTTGGCTGGAGGGACATGGGTTCATGATCAGACTGAATGGATGTGATGGGATGAGGCAGAAGGCGCTGACGGAGGCTTTATTACAGTCATATAAAACAGACAAATGGAAGGAAAAACAATAAAACACAGTCTGTGCTGATTGGAAATGAAACACCCGCAGGAGCCCCAAAACAACACAACACTCTGCTCTGAATAATAAGAGGAAACATTTGCATTTGATGTGATTTTTCCACCGACAACATCAACAGCCTCATTAAAACCTGCACAGACAGTTCATGTCTGACAGGAACGTCTGTTGTTTCCAGCTGAAATAACACTAAGTTCTGTCTTAAGGTTGAACAAATTAATAATAAATTGACACTCGCTGATTTAACTATTATTTCTTACCTTTTTTTAGCCAGGTGAGTCAATTGTGAACCATTTCTAACATTTACAAGAAGCAACATAAAAAAAGGACGAACCAGCAACACAAAAGGAAAAGATCACAAACATTATTAATGCAGTGATAGTACTCTTTTTTTAAATGGACTTCATTTTCCAACATGTCCCTGTGCTCTCCATAAACTGTAAATGCTCTGCTTGGGTCTGAATTCTTCGTTCATTCAGCTCCACAGGTCCATCTTCAACCCTGTTTCTGACTAATGACACCAGGAAGGTGGTTTGGAGCGCTGGCCCTTTAAATGCACATGAGCCACCTCAGGCCCCGCCCCCTCCAGGTTGTTCATGGCACAGAGATAAATAAACACTAGAGGGGGCGAGGGGGCGTTTGTCGCAGCAGTATCTTGCCGCCATCTTGGTCCAGAGAAGGTTGTCAGTACCACATAATATAGAAAAGGAACAACTGTCGCTAGAAACTAAGCTTACAAAGAGAAACTAGCTAAGGACATTGGTTAAAAAAAATCAATAGGCCATAGCATCAACATTTTATCATGTAGCTGTTATGGAAAGTGTCTGGATAAATGCTAGAGTATATACTAGTGTTTTATATTCTGATAATTTTGTATTTACAAAAAAAAGCCTTTTTCATATTAATAAACCTGTATGATTACATTATGAATTGCAGTTTGAACATTTTCACCTTTTCCAAATGTTTGATCATTATGTTATCAAGTAATTCATTGTGTAATTATTAAAACGATATTAGAATCTACATGCAATATAAATATGCTTACTGCTCAATTTTTAAAATTCATTTAGGTCGATATTGCGCATGGAATGCCCCTATTTTTTAAAGCCTGTGTGATTACGTTATGATGTTTCCTTCAATTAATTATATTTATGCTTAAATTTATTTTCTTTTTTGTTGCTTGTTTCTATATTTTATTTTTTCTATAAAAACGTACAGTTGTAAGACTATGGGTAATCCTATTTTTAAGCTTTAACCATGAAATACCACTGCCATGTGTAGATTTTCATGAGGCGGGGCTTAGTTTCCTGTACCAAGATGGCCGCTACAGTTAGACGTTTCAACTTGAGGCAACCACTGACGATGTCTGCTCTAGTGTTCATTTATCTCTGTGCCTGGTACCACCATTCCTGTATACATACATATTAAATTGTTTAAATATTTGCACTTCGTACCAAACCCCCCCAAAATAGGTTAAAACACAGCAAGTCATTACTGTGCATCTCATATATACTTTTATTCCTCTTGAAAAATGCACATTAAACTCTGTCAGTGAACAAAAGGGAAGGTGAGTTGAATAGTTGTGATTACAGAATTGACAACAGGTGAGTAAGCAGCACAGAGCTAGTGAGAAATGAACAGAAGGGAAACATGGACACTGAGGAAAACAGGACCAGAAGAGGAGAAAAACTGAAAAAAAAAATGTGATAATAAATGTTCCGAATGTAAAAAAAAAAGCCAATGTGCAGCTGGTGTTAGTGTTATTGTGACCTTAGTTAACTCAGTACAGGGCACTCAAGGTAAACCACATCACACAAACAACAGGGGTCAACGTGAGTAAATGAAGTTTAAAAATAGTTATATAAGAGTGTATTTTAACAACCAGGTCAAGAACATAAAGTACATTTGTGTTAAGATTTACTTTATAGTGATGAGGACTTATAGTGCACCTGGAAAGAATTATAGAGTTAAGAGTTTTAGGAAAAATCAAGACTGTGTGTTTCTCAAAAGCTGATTTCAATCAACATTGTGTTTGATCTGTGAGTGTGTGTTTTCAGTTTGTTGACCTTTCAAGGACACTATACCTCACACCTGAAGTGAATCATCACCTGATGACACACAAACAAAACCTGTTGAGGAAAACTTTTCCATCCAACTAAAACGAAATGGAGATTCAAAAGCAAAATGTAAGTTATATTTACAGTTGTTTTTTTTTACTCAAACTTGAGCTTTTTTTTTCTTAAAATCTAAAATAAGTAGAGTAATGCAATATCTTTCCATTAAATCTTTGAGTTAATCTTTCTAGCCTGTATTTTAATGTGTTATTGTAAATGGACAGAGGCTACATCTGGAGACCATCCAGGAGGAAGATGAATTGCAGCGGGAAGATGAATTTGAGGAAGAAGAGGAGGAGAATATTCCCTTTCAAGTTGGTCAAGAGACAGAGGAGTTCACAGCAGATGAGGGAAATGAAGACGTCTGTGCTCCTTTGAGAGTTCCTACGCAGATGTTTGGTTTCCACAGCCACGGGCTTAAAATGCAATCTAAAATCGGTCAGCGAAAGAAAATGAAGAATTCCTCCATGTCCTATCAGACAACACACACGGGTGACGTAAATGATGGTGGTACATCACCTGGGCAGCCAAGGTCACCAAAGAAGAAACCGTCTGGAAGGAGGAAGCCCAGATTTGAGGTATTTATTTGGTTTTACTCACTAAAGATGATAACCTGAGACTGAAGGAAAAATAAGACACTGCTGCTGATTAACCCGTAAAGACCCAAACAGCCACCGGCAACCAAAACCATCAACCGATCTAAAATGTTTAATAACTTCTGATCCATTAATACATGTGAAGAATTGGTGTAAACTGCAGTTTTTATCATTTCATAGTCATCAGATATGATCCATTTGGATGTTCAAAGGCACCGTAGTGAACGTGGAAACACCATCATCTTCTACAACATTGACTCACCAGTAAAACCCATGGAGTGTGATAAATGACATTGGATGGACACACTTGTTTTGTATTCAGTTAATGATATTTGGTGATAGTCACTTTTTCCTTCAGTTCACTCTATTTCTAAGATAATCACCCCCAGCTTTACTGTGAGCTTTTATGAACATCTGCATGATCAATAAATTAAATAAAGGAAAATACCTGGTTTGTTTTAAATGAAATTCTGCATTTTAGAACACTTCCCTGTGGTCTACATAAACTGTAAATGCTTTGCTTGGGTCTGAATTCTTCATTAATTCAACTCCACAGGTCCATCTCCAACCCTGTAATGACACCAGAAAGGGGGTTTTGAGCGCTGGCCTTTTAAATGCACATGAACCACATCAGGCCCCACCCCCTTCAGGTTGTTGACTGTGCCGCTCTTTCCCATTCAACAACTGAACATTTTAAATCTGCTCAAAGTTTGGACGTATTTTCAGTATGGACTACAACTACTGCTGCTGATTAGCAATTGTGGTGTACTAGAGAAATGTTCGTCAGAAGTCTTGACCTTGTATGTGTAAATGTCATGATGTAACTAGTTATACACATAACAAATTAAGCAGGAATTAAAACAGATTGTATAAATCCACTCAATTTTTGCCAAAGTGAATATAAAAATAGCTTTGCAGCATCTGGAGGGTTCAGATTCAAACTTTATGAACTATTAGGGTCCAAATACACAAATAAAAGTGCGTTTAGCCAAATATGACCCCTTTTTAAAAAACCCAAATGCATTACAATAAATGCTCGTAAAATGGAGAGAAATTTGTTTTTGTAATTGCCACAAAAGTCACACTGGGTATTTATGGGTTGAAGTACTCCAGAGTCAAGCAGACAAACTAATTCACATGAGAGAAAAGAATCACTGTAAACAGATTTCTAATCAAGTAATTGTGTTTTCGCTCATATTTGCAGGACGACCGATTTCCTCAGTGGGTCATAGATCTGATGTTCAACATTGAAGAAGCAACCACACACCAGCTAGTAGTGGAGTAGAGCTTATTGCAAGTATAGTATGGTGAACATGGAGAAGTGTCTTTTGTTGCTGAAATGCAGAGAAGAAGACCGATAAGTGTTTGTGGAATCTAGTTTTTCATAAATAAATGTGATATGTACACTACATTAGGGACAACAATAAAAGTAGTAGGTTTCAATTATTATAACTGCTTTCAGTTTTTCTGTTCAGTTAACTGATTTATATTGTCTATTTTTGTCACAATTTTAACATCTGGTTTAACGGTTAATATAATCAAATTGTTAATGTCAGGAATGAATGGCTGATTCAGACCTTCCAGCCAGAACAGATAAGCTCAGGCTGCTCACCTCATTTCAACCTGAACTCTCTAGTTGTTTTTTTTTGTCAAGGTTCTTTGATTTGAGTGCTCGTGTAAAATGTCATTAGAAGCCAAGTTCTATTTTCAAATATAGTCTATCTGTGCACAGGGGTACTGGGGGCATTCAAGTATGGTAATCGATAGAAAAGAGGTTATCTTTGCTCAAAGAAATATGCTAACAGATGAGTCAAACATGTATTTTTCTGTAAGAATATTTCTACTCATTTTTTTATAAGCCATCAAACAAATGTAGTGGAATTTTTATGGTCCGTTGCAAAACAAAACCTCTCTAACGTAATCGTAAATCTTATCTAATCAAAATACAATTTTCAGGTTCTCTAGAACAGTGTTTCCCAACCAGTGTGCCGTGGCACATTAGTCTGCAGTGAGAAGTCATCAATGTGTGCCGTGGAAAATGATCTAATTTCACCTGATTAGTATTGTAAGGCAGTAGCATGATACAGAGCCATACAACTACACACAGCAGTGATCCACGCCATAACAGTCTCCTGCTTCCATTTGCAAAATAAAAGTAAGCTGGCCCTTATCTGGGGCATTCTGTTCTGTTGTTGCTGTTCAGTAGTGATACACGGATTACAGGGTTACCCACAAACTCCAGGTATCGGGTTGGGGTGGGAGGGATATGTCTCCCATACTATTATACAATAAACCTCAATCTGGAGGGTCTGTCTGAGGGATCGCTGATGCACCCCTCTGAGCTTTATTGTTCCAAATGCCCTGCAACTATCAACAATGTCACCTGTGCACCCCCGATGTCCCCGCTGCAGTGCCCCCCCACAAAAGGGAGAGACGCAGCCCTGTTGAGGAACAATATCCTCTTTGTGTTCAACCCAACAGGCCCAGGTTTCACATTAAGTAAATTGAGACTAGATTTGCATCATATTTCAATACTTTTTGTGGCATTTTTGGTTGGTGGTGTGCCTTGTGATTTTTCTTATGGCAAATATGTGCCATTGCGCAAAAAAGGTTGGGAAATACTGCTCTAGAATACACACTGATCCATACTATTATGAACTCTTACAGGTGAAGTGGTAATAATGTGGATTATCTTGTCACGGTGGCATTTTTCACTGGGTGGGATACATTAGGCAGCAACTGAACATTGTTTGTTGGAAATTGGGGAGTATAAGAATCTTAGTGATGACTTGGATGGTGGCCAAAATTGTGATGGCAAACTGAATGGGTCAACATCTTAATAAAACTATAGATAGAATGCAATAGAATAGATCTTTACTGTCACTGTTACAAGAATACTGAATCAGTACAATCTTCCAAAAATGATCAAAGATGGATCTTGGTCTCATTGAGCATCTATGGGAAGTGCTGAACAAACAAATCCTCACATCACAATTTTCAAGACTTACAAATTTACTTACTTACAAATGTAATTCCACTGTGGAAGTACATTTCTATGTGTGTGTGGAACTTCCACACACACATAACTTAAGATTGTAAAATTTGTTGGAGATAAACTGTACAAAAATAAATTTGAGAAAAAAAACACCCGAGGTCACAGTGGGTACTACTTATGAGTGGCGTTTGTGTGTATATCACAGTGTACGAGGACACATAGCTATGACAAATACTACACCAAGGAAACAACCAATTACAACTGTCTTTCTTATGACAAATATGTTATGACTTTAGCAAAGCCATCTACAATGTTGGGGTTATGCAATGTTAAAGGTTAAAGATCTCGTTTATTTGCCTGTCAGATAAGATTAACCTTCACCAAAGGGACTAAAACAGACAAATAAGGTTGTGTCAAAGCAGACTTTCAGGATGAGTTCACCAAATACAGGTTCTACCCAAGTTCTCATGGTTCTTCTATAGATATTAATCATTATTCATACTTCTACACAGTTATTATTATTGTTTTCATGAACTCAAAGGTGAAGTCAGAGCTGTCATTTGGTCAGCCAAAAACAGGGTTGTTTTGATCACTGCCCCAGATCAATACTGACAACAGACCCTGTGAACCTTGATGTACGCACGCAAAGCAGGGTCATCCACCGTATAGAGCCACTTTGTCAAAATATTTTATAAGTGCAGCTCACTGTGTCAATCATTAACCCTCTGGAGGCCAAGCTGTTGTATAAATACAGGTTCGGAGAAATCACTTTAGAAGGAAAAACAACCATCAGACTCAAGTCTAAGAAGAAGCAGGAGAAAGATCTTTTTTTACCTTTAGACCGAAGATGCCTGGATTATATGGGAAGCTGAGGCTCCTGGCTGCAATGGCCCTAACCCTCTGGGCTGGGGTCAGGTCATCCCCAGTAGTAATGCCGGAGCCGATCCGATGTGCCCCCTGTTCACAGGAGAAACTCAACGACTGTCCCGCCATTCCTGCAGACTGTAAACAGATCCTGAGGGAGCCCGGCTGCGGCTGCTGCATGGCCTGTGCACTGGACAAAGGAGACTCATGTGGAGTCCACACTGCACACTGTGGTGAAGGTCTCCGCTGTACCCCCAGACCCGGTGAGGCCAGACCCCTCCACGCCCTGACTCGAGGACAGGGGGTCTGCACTGACGAACTGGGCCAAGGTAACCCCCCATTCTCTCATCCTGGATATTATTTCCTTCAGACTTCATAATCCAAAGCCATAAAGACCCAAACATCCACCATCAACCAACATCATTTACCGATATAAAAGATTAAATAACTGTTGATCCACTTATCCTTTCAATACATGTAAATAATTGATGTAAAATACAGCTTAACTTTTCATAGTCAGCAGATATGACCCATTTGGATGTTAAGAGGCTCCTTAGTGAATATGGAAACACCATCCTCTACTGCAACGTTGAGTCACCATAAAACCAGAGTGTGACTTATCCCTCCATAACTGGGGGGGGGGGGGGGGGGGGGGACGCCCGT
>JAQQZY010000020.1:2314738-2324844 GCA_030068375.1 Ostorhinchus rueppellii | reverse complement strand
ATTATTATTATTATTATTATTATTATCATCATCATCATCATCATCATCATCATCATCATCATCATCATCATCATCATTAATACTATTATTATTATTTGTTTTGTCTTTTTCGTGTGAAGCACTTTGGGGGGCAAATTTTTGCTTGAAAAGTGCTATATAAATAAAGATTGATTGATTGAGAAGTAATAAAACAAAATGAACAAATAAAAAAATAACATTAATTTCTGTGTTAGTTATCAGTCAAATTGTATTTTGACATTTTCAGGCCACAACTGCAGTCGGTGACCTCCGAGTGATTCTGTTTGTCAATCTGTATTTTTACTATCTGGTACTGGATGGATGGATGGATTCCTACACAACATACCAAGACCTGAACTCTGCTTTGGTCCACTCAAATTTGTGGTCGCTGTGTCTGAAACCTTTCAGTCCAGGAAAAAGAGGGTTGAACTCAGAGTTTGGGGTGCTGATGATAACTGCCACTGGGGCCATGTAACCAAACACCACCTCCGAAAAAGCCTCTACATCAGCAAGAGAGAGGTGCTCTATGCTGCAGAAACAGAGAGAAAACATGCTGATGAGTAATGCTTACATTGATGTGAATGAGACAAATATAAAGGGGAAGGTAGACAGGCTGAATCTGGAAAACAGGAACTAACAGACAAAATACAGGACAACACAGTCATAAAATGTACGAACTAATAGGCACTTACAGCTCTATACCGGCTACCAGATCAAACCCTCTGAGGCGAGCGTCTCTGTGTGTGACTGAGCCCTGGTACAGTTCAACACGCAGCTGATTAAAACTTGGCTGCAAATAGTCAGTTGAGATGGGAGCTAATGCATGCCTGGGAGAACATACAAGCAAATCCATTATTCTACTTTTCTGCTTTCATGGGAAAAAACACACAAGGCCTTGAGCATGTCAAAGATGTAAAACTGCAAACTAGTGTCCTTTATTTTACAGTTTGTTTTTTTAAAATCATTTTTTGTTTTTTTTGACAACTAAAGGCAACTTGTATGAGCCTACATTTTTAACATCAAAGTGCATGCAATTAAAAACAACAATATTTTAGTTGGATCTGAAAAATGGAATTTATTTTTACAACAGCTTTTGGGGTCAGAGTTGTGTTTATGGTACATTACCCCACAAACCAAAACTTTTTAATATGCCTGGATGATATCAGTTGAGAAAATGTATACATGTACAAAATAGTTACTCCAATTTAGTACTTCAAGTACAAATTTAAAGTATTTAAATGACTTTAAATATTTGGGATATACTTAAGGATCATGTTTGCCTACAAGTTGAGAACATCACCCTTGTTATACTACATAAATTCTTTAAAAACCTTTAGGATCATTGTGGAATTCAACAGGTATGAAATAAAACAGGTATGTTTTTCTGAGGTCATGACAAATTTACTTTATATAGATCAGTGTTTGTCACAATTCTACAACCATATATGATGATTTTACGGAATATGATATGTTGTCATACTACTCACTACCTAACAGTATACACCAATCAATGGTCCAACAATACGGTCAGAGCTTCTCCAAAAAAAGACAGATCTCATTGGGTGATCCTATTGTGCAGGAATTCAGTCATAATAAAAGTGGTCTAAGGAAGGACAAGTACTAATGCCAGTGGAACTAGACAATCAATATTATACCCACTTCACCCATCAGTCACAATAATGTTACAGATTGATCAGAATATAAAAGTTTTTTTTCCTCCTTTTAAGTAAACAACATATGTGCTTTTGTGGATGTTTTTCTACATACAAAATACGGTCAGCTAACTTTTGTAATGATGTGGTGGTAGATAAATAAAATTTGATTAAATGTATAATGACTCAACCTTTAGCTAGGGATGCACGTTATGAGAGCTCTGCAAGATTTACAGCTCAAGGTAAGGGACAAAGAACATCCATCTGACCAGGGAATTTCATTTTGTTGGATTTGCTGGTTATTATTTGACAAGCTGTAAAAACGCGAGTAAAAAAAAAAAAAAAAAAAAAAAAAAAAAAAAAAAAAAAAAAAAAAAAAAAATCACAAAAATCAACAAGTAGCTTACATGTAAAAAGGCATTGAGACCAAAGGGGGCAATCCCACCTCCATAAAGTCAAAGTCCTGCCATGTATTGGTTCTACCTGTTCACTTACCACAGGTGATTCCACTGAGTATCCCATCTACCTGGATGAGGAGTTGTGCTCCTCAAAATGAGCTGGTTCAATCAATGGTTAGAACAAATACATGGCAGGCTTTTACTTTATGGAACTGGGATTGACACCCCGATTAAGACACGTGGCATTAAACTAACAAAATACAGAACACTCTACAGAGATCCACGTCATGTAATTTAATACATACATATTTTTCTTAATTTTGGTTCCACTGATGTCCACTCCAACCAGCAGTTCAATTTCACGGTGAAACTTGAGTTTTTTCAGGAGGGTACATTCACCGCAGCCCAAATCCGCAACCTGAGGGATTGGAATTGATAAATTAAACCTTGGGTGGTTTATACATGACTATACTTTAAGTAGTCATCTTAGAGAAGTATAATGTTAAAGAAGTGTACGCAAAGATTATGGGAAACGGCTACAACGTCTGAAAAGTTGAAGAATGTTAGCTCACGAGCTTTTTAGCTCTAAAATTAGTCGGGGCCTAAAGCTAACTTCAAGCCAACTAGCTAACTTCAAAGCGACAAATTCTGTCTTTACACCGTTACCTACTTTTTGGGGTTTGTTCCTCTTCACAAAATCTATAACAAACTGATGTCTTTGCCTATGTAGCGGTGGAGAGAATGACGGATACATCTTGTTTAGTTTTTTACTCTATCTCCTTTAGTCTTCGGCGGAATGTAGATCGAGCTGCCGTAAACTTGACCCTTGATGTTGAGATGAAGATGTATTTGCGGCACGTCGTTTTTTCCATTCTCGCAGTTGGATTACGTTCACATTGATACCGAAGATATCGCAGTAAATCAAACCTTTACAGTAAAAACACTCACTGATTCAACAAATTGATATAAACAACAAAGAAGAACTTGACCCTTTCACTATGGGAATCAAAGTCCACATCAATGCACATATGCACGATTTCTTTACATGAAATTGAAGGTAACATGACAGATTCAGTTCTTCATATATATAAAGAGGCTTCACTATGTTATATGTATATGATGCATATAAGTGTAATACCACCTCCAGTAAGGGATGGAACTATTCAATACACCAGAACCATAGCGGAACAAAAAATTGTTCTCAAATTGTTCTTATATTTTTCTTTGGTTATTCTATAATTGTTGATGTATTCAGAACAGATAGGTTCTGCGCATTGCCTTTGGTTTTGCTTATGCCCCTCCTCCTCGCCACAACAGTTATACTACATATGTTTTGTGTGTCAGTGGGTGTCACAGTGGATGACCTGGGGCTTATTTTGACTGTGTTTCAGGAAAGACATCAGTGATGCAGATCCTCTGTGAAGGAGGAAGCCTGTCTGATGGAGCCATTTATCCATCAGTGGTTGTTTTCCATCAGGTCCAGCAGATCCAGAGGTAGGTATGAATCCACTTCCGGTCTCCTTCGGACCCACAATTACAAAACTGCACCATGAAATCAGCTCTTCTACATCCACATTGTGTTTGATGATTCACTCTTGACTCGTGCTGCATGGTTAATCAATTTTATATCAAAATTGGATTTTTTAATCAGGATGATTTAAAAAAAAAAAAAAAAAGTGAAAGCATCAAATTGATTTCATCTTTCTCATGTCTCCTCCTCCTAACTGTGAGAGTGGTCTGTCATAAGTCTGTGTAACAGGGCCGGCCCAAGCCTCCTTTGGCCCTAAGCAAAATTGGATTTGGGGGCCCTCTGTTTAGTTTTTCGTGTTGTTTTTTCCTCCTCTTCCTCTTTCCTCCTCTTTCTTTTTTCAGCAGCAGAAGGGTACGTCCTTTTTTGTGACATTATTTTGATTGGAAGTACTGGTGAGTTGGATGCGTAGTGCACACTACATGGCAGGAGGCACACATTATGGTGCAGCAGAGTTTTCACATTTAAATAGAGGCAGTAAGAATCACTAGACCTACATCAACACCGCAGAAAATCGTTTTTGTACAATAGTACAATTCTGATTGTATATAAATCATCACTCACGCAAGCAAAAACAATTTTTTTCCCCAAGTGGCTGTGGGGCCCTAAGCAGGCGCTGAGTTCGCTTATGCCTTGGGCTGGCTTTGCTCTGTAATGACCATGGGCCTTAAATCTGTGATGGGCCCACAGTAGTGTCACCAATGTAAACCACAGTCCACGCATGGATCCTCCACTTAAAGTCAATTGGTCGTTATTGCTAATTATGATCAAATGTTCATAAAAGCTGATGTATATTATTTTAGATGTGTCCTGGCTGTAATCCAGCATGGAGTTAGTTAAAAACAGGTGTCAAAGCAGACATTCCTGCACTGTCCAGTGAGTGAGATATTTCATTGTCTTGATTTGCAGTGTTATGGTGTGTGGTTGCATGTGCATGTGTGCTTTATTTATAATATGTATTTGAGCTGTTTTATCATATTTATTGTAGTGTTTTATATGATCATTCATAGGTTTTTACTGGATGGCGCTTTAGTTTCACTGTACATGTTAGGATGACAATAAAAAACATATTTAATACAGATTTACATGTAGCTTTGCTGTAATTCAGCTTCTTTCAGTATGATGTCATTGGAGGCTTCCACATTACTTATGGTCTCACACTCTCTGCATACAGTATAGATTATCCAGGAACTAAAAGATTCATTTTTTTGTAAGATATGACTGGACAAAAAATATTTTGTCATGTAACACCTATGTCCACAACTTCATTGTCAACACACTCCCAGGACATTTGATTGATTTTTAGCTTTTTTTATTCAAATTGACATTGGCTTTAATAGTACTAAAGCATTTTGGAGTAATTGTGACACTTGAACACATTTTGACAGTCTTCCAGATTAAAGACTACACTACTTCCTATAAACATGTCCATTAAATATTTTTTTTGCAACCTGTGTTTACATTGTGATACATTTTCAAAGCCAGTGAGATTCTCTATAGCCTCCACCACACTGTCAAAATTAAAAAGAAAATGATGAAATGATTTATTTTATCTGCAGTGAAAGGGAGCTGCATTTCACAGATACATAGCTGACCTTTTAAAAAGAAATACTGTAAACACTGGTTATTACAGAGAGGTGTTTTAATATTTCACAGATTTTTTTTATTCCTTCATTTATGGGATTGTTTATAAAAGATCTGTCAAAGTTTTCACAAAATGAGAAGTCATATAGTACATCAAAAAGACAATATACTGCACGGTTTTAAAAATATTGCTTGATAAATTATCAGTTTATTAGTTTACACTACTTTTAGTTTCACAATCAACCAGAGAATCTTACAACCTATCTCAAAAATAGAACAATTTATGATAAATATAATTTCAGAAATACTTTGTCAGAGAGCTACAATGCCACATGCTGCTATGATACCAGCCACAATTATGAAAATGTTATAACCTAGTGCTAAAAGTAACTCAGAGATTCAAAACAGTCAGTCTAAAAGGTACTCCTCACATTTGATCATAATTTACTTGACATATAAGACAAACCCCATACTGAAGAATTTTATTAGAACTTTGTAGCTGTAATTACTTTCTTTTTACAATTTCCCCCTAAAGTTCTCAGAGATTGAACAATCTGTTGTAAATGCTAATGAGTGGAGAAGACAAAGATATAACCCATCATTGGTATTTCTGCTCAGTCCAGTGTATTTGTAAGTGAATCTGTGGTGTTTTTTCATTTGGGGGCGCCAGTGGTTTTGCACACTGTCCTGGTGTAGCAGCGTTGCTTGACGGTGTTTCTGGCTGCAAGTTGGATGCAGTAGGTGGTCCTGGACTTAAGGTCAGTCTCTATGTAACATTGGCCTTTCACATTTCCACATCTCCTCAATGACAAGTTTGCACTCGATCGCATCATTCACTGTCTTCCACTGCACATACAAAGAAACTCTATTTTCGGACACTTTCAGCTTCTCTTCTCAGACCTGAAAGACACACGAGAGAAGAAGTCAGCAGGTGTTTACAGATTAAACAAACACATGAAATTAACGTTTCATAGTGATGATGAAGACACAGGCCTGGAAAAATCTAACAGACCACTCTATGTTTGGACACCTGAACCCCACTCAGAACCTCTGAAATATGATCAACGCAAAGATTTTACGTCACAAACTATAAACAAAGATGATCTCCTGAATTTTTGCTCCAGCTATCACATAAAGCCGCCATCTGATTTCTTAACTAAATGAATAAATAATAATAAAAAAAAAAAACATTATAGTATTCAGTGTGTTCCATGAATGTTCATAGTGCTGTTTGAACTCCAGTGGTGCAGACATGAATGGGAGGTTTATGAGTAATAATGCATCTAAGAAAAGTGTTACATTTTTCAGTACAAATAGATAATTTCACATCATTTTGAACAGCTATTATTACCATATTTGTCAAAAAAAATATTTGGAAAACCTAAGGCAGAGTTAAACACCCTAAACTGTTAAGAATAAAATGTGCTTTAGTTCACTGGGATATCAACTGTGTTTACATTGTTTTGATGCAATCCCAGTTGATTTGGTTTAGATGGTGCCTAAAATGTCTCGGATGCTGCATTTAAGGCTTAAAATAAACCTCATAAAAAGGAAAACCCTTATAGTGTTGTGTTATTAAAATAAAAATGAACTTTGTAGTATTTAAGGTCTGAAATTTTGAAATATTTTCGTATTTTGGCCAGTTTACGGATTTTTCTAAACATATACTCTAAATAACAATATTTTTATTTTAAATTTTGGAGGATTATTATCAAAAGTTTTGGGAATAAACAAAATTATTTATCCTGATCAAACACATACCTATTAATTATAATCATAAATGATAAAAATGGTGGTCTCCTAATTTTTAGCCAGTGGTCTAAACAGTTGATGTGGCTGTATTTCCTTGTCAAACTAAACATTTCAGATAAAGTATCCATTCTTCATATGACAAAAGATATATTCATATATATTGGTGTTTCCCTTTCAGATATGATGTTATATTGAATGAACATATAACATGAACCATTATCGTTTGAGATCCACAATCCTACTACCCGGTTCTTTTTATTCATAGCCCTGAATATCCATATTATGGATATCCATATTTGGCATAATAACTCGAAATATTGAAATTCCATCACACATGTATCAATATTACATCGTAGATACATGGTGGATATCTGGAATGCTTTTTCACTTGATAACTGTCATAGTAAAATGAAGAACAATGACACTGTAGATATATGAAATGGGAATTATTCCTCATAAAAATTATATTTGCAAATATGTTCATTCTGGAAATCAAAAATGTGCTTGTGGATATATGAAATTGAATGTCCAATACACACAATTGGAAAAAATACCATCATTTGTCCAAGGAAAACCAAAAGCAAGGAACATGAAAGAAATGTTAAATGGATTTATTACAAATACAACCTCAGTATCTCTGAACTCTGCTCTTATTAATAAATATCATAAAGTTCTAGAACACTTTCATTCATAATTATTTTAACTGTAATTAGAAATAAGTGTTTAAGTACTTATTCAACTGTTTGTGGACTGAGCAGTTCCCTGTCTGCTTTATCATTATTACAGAAATAATGTAATTTTGGATAAAAAAAAAAAAAAAGATTCTCACCTTGGACTTTCATGGCCCGCAAATCTCTTCTCTTACGATTTACTCCTAGAACTGGGGAAGAGAGCAAGTTGTAAGAGGGAGCATCTCCAAAATAGCAATCAAGACCAAATGAAATAGACACTTTAACTGTGATTCATCTTATTGCCATGATGTGGCTACAGGTCTCACCAGAAGGGAGGCTTTCGCCCTCACTGTTGCTGGCAGTCACTTGAATGTTTGACAATGAATCCAAGCTGGAGACACCGCAGGAGAGGTCAGGAGTGATACAGAGCTGCTTTAATGATCCATCTAGCTCCGTAGCGGAAACGGAATAAGATGTGGCTAACACTGAAGCATCCCAGGAAAGTGTACTAGTCTGTGCGTCGTATCTAAAATTTTGTGGAGCACAGGGCACTGAGAAGAAAAGGAGAAAATGCCGTTAGAGGAAAAACCCAAACAGTTTCAATGTCAATGTTACCTTTATTTTATAGTTAAAGACAGTCAGATTATCATAAAAAGAATCTGTATTGAATAAAAACTAGATTCTGATACTTTTTTTTACATAAAACAAAACACTGAAACGACCTCTCCTCCAGGATCTCGAAATGTAAATGTTCTTTTCTATTTTTGCATTTATTTTCTTACTTTTACTTTGAAGACAAAATATTTCCTGTTCTCCACAAAGTTAATTTTCAATGTAGACAGCCTGGCCATAACAGAAGCTACACACTCTAATATTTAGCCTGATCCATATTTAACCTTTAGCTCAGATTATGGCATGCATTCACTGTCGTATTGTTACAAGACCCATTTCACGTGTTGTTTTCTGAGTATGAATTGCTACCTTCGGGTAAACGCTATAGAACCATCCGTTGTAAAAGCAAAAGCTTTAAATTATTATTCCTCCCCTTCTCCTTCTCTCCTCTTAATAAATCTCAACCACTTTCTTTGTAACTGTGAAAATGCCTGGTTAGTATTTTTACTTATTTTTGGATGGTGGTGTCTTAGCTTTTATCGATGCTACTTTTAGTCACTTTGGCTTTTAATTCTTGCAATGTTGTTACATATTTTGGTATGGATTTAAGGTTGTGCAATACTTTTATTTATTTATCTATTGGTGCTGTATACTGTCCCCTGCTTCAGTATGTAATGCCATAGTATGGTTGGTGTCATGTGTCTGCAGTGTTATGTCTTTTTGTTTTGTATTGTGTTTTCTGTTTGGCGTATTGGTATTGGTTTTTCTGTTTGTGTCAGCCCCCTTGCACTATTGCCCATAACAAATTTCCTCCTGGGTACAATAAAGTATATCTTATCTTAAAAAGCTAGTGCAATGTTACAGCAGTCATTTCTGACATTCTTTGGAAACATTATTTTGCTGAACCTGGATCTGATCATTTGAATCAACTGCAGATCATTACACTGCCCCCACAGGCTTGTACTGTAGGCACTAGGCACCATCTAGCATCTCTCAAACTGATGGTTGTTTCATAGATGAGAAGCTACTCGCTGCATCAGTTGGGGTTAAACAACTTGTAGCAAAAACATTCAACTAAAATTCATGAATAACTGTCACAAACGCTTTTTATGTACACACTTTAAACTCAAGCTTTTACGCGCAAATTGTGTCACAATGTGGACACACATGATTCACAAGCCCAAAGATTAATATCCACTTAAAAGTTTTTGAGTGGAGAAGGAGGATATTGTTTAGTTTATTTGTTTCCAGAGCCATAAAAGTTTGAAAACTATTAATTTCGTACTGGTACTACTGTTAAAAACCTTGTTGAAAAATAAATTAGATGACCATGTAGTTACCTGACATTGTACTGTGGGTGTAGGAGGGCTCGCTGACCCCTCCTGAGTTTTTGGCGCGTACAGTGACGTCAAAAGTCGTGCTGCAAGGTATTGGGAACTCAAAGTATGGCCTTGGCAGCCAGTAAGAAGTGACTTCCATCTGGGTTTGTTCATTGTCGTTGATGTTTCCAATTATTGATACCAGGTAGACAACATCTGAACAGTTTACAGTGTCCCATGATATCATGGACCAGTGACCTTGACCACTCTTCTGCATCCGTACATACAGAGCAGCTGGAGCACATGGAGCTGAGGAAGAAAAAAAGAAGTTTAGCAGTGAAATTAACCAGGTTTTAAATTTTATATTGTTTTTGTGAATGGAGATTATTTGCCTATGAGATCATTTTTGTAATTTCTGGCATGATTCATGGCAGATACTGACACAAATCTCTACAGGTAAGATAATAAGGTATGTTTTTGTCACATGCACAGTTATGCATAGTACAATGGACAGTGAAATGTATTTTTGTAACTACAGCTAATTGTAAAATAGAAGCTAAAAAACAACAACG